>JAANYP010008075.1:0-102778 GCA_020465985.1 Centrapalus pauciflorus
ACGTACTGCGTAAAATAACAACGTACTCCTAAAATAGCAACATATCATAAAATAGCAATGTACTGCGTAAAATAACAACGAACTCCTAAAATAGCAATGTATTAATTTTATATATTTTTAGTCTTAAATATTATTATTATTATTATTATTATTATTATTATTATTTTTATTATTATTAAAAAACGAAAATGTTTGTCATTTTTTTGATAGGAAAATTAAAATTTTGATCAGTTGATCATTTTTCTCCGTTCGAAATAATTACAAAACGAAATTTTCGTCGTTTTTTACATTCGAAAAAAATTGAAAACCAATATAATGCATCATTAATTTTATATAAATGGTTCCTTTTTTTCGTTTGAAAAAATTAAAAATTATGATGGTTCATTGATTTTCCCGTTTAAAAAAGTTTAAAATTCTAATGGATAATTGTTTTTTCCGTTTCAAAAAATTACAAATGACAAAATATTTTAGTTTTCTATATATTCGAATGGAAAAAAGAAAAAAAATATTGGTTTTATACTTTGAACGAAAAAAATGATGAACACATTGAATTTTTAACTTTTTACCGATTGAAAAAAAATTTACGAACATTTTTTGGTTAATTAAATTAAATTTAAGTTTAAGATTAAAAAAATATTTAGGATTCAAAATATTTTTGGTTTTTGGTTAAAAATATATAAAATTAATACATTGTTATTTTACGCGTACATTGCTATTTTACGTGTACGTTGCTATTTTACGTGTATGTTGCTATTTTGCGCAAAAGCAAACCCGGTGCTGACATGGCAGCTTACGTGGATGCCTAGTCAGCATCCAACCACACCCAGTCATCAATGGTTGCTATTATGAAATGATTTTTTTAGAGTTCAATGCTTTAATAAAAAAAGTTAAGATGGTAGGATGCCATATTGGACGAAATTTTTGGTAGGTTGCTATAATAAAAACTTTATGTACAGTAGGTTGCTATTTTGTGCAGTTTTCCCTTTGATCATTCACAACACTTATTTGATTATTCATATGAATCATTTGACCATTCACAGTATCTATTTCATCATTCACAATAATTATTTGGCAATTTACACTTCTTCTACACTTATTTGATCACTCACAACACTTATTTGATCATTCACAAGAATTTTTTGACCATCACACTTCTTCTACACTTATTTGACTATTTACACTTCTTCTACACTTATTTGATCATTCACAACACTTATATGATCATTCACAAGATTTATTTGACCATTCACTGTATTTATTTGATCATTCACAACACTTATTTGATCATTCACAGTATTTATTTTGTCATTCACAATAATTATTTGACTATGTATATTTGTTCTACACTTATTTGATCATTTAATATATATATATATATATATATATATATATATATATATATATATATATATATATATATATATATATATTGTGAATGGTCAAATAGTTCTTGTGAATGACCAATATATATATATATATATATAGGGGTGGGTTCAATGGAGAACCGGCATGCACCGAAGAACCTCGAAGAAGCAACGAGAGCCATCCGATCTGGTGCTTTTAAAAAATTCGTGCGGTGGCACGATGGTAAATATCACCAACTTTAGGTGCACTTGTTTTTTAATGCAGTGGGAGACGGAGGGGCATCTTCGTAATTGTGCAGTTGGTGTCTCCATCATCTCCGAATCAGGCGTCCACAATTAACACCTCTTCCATATCTCTCAACCGGTTTTTTTGCAACCATTTGGAGGTGATTTCGCGAGATTCCCTTTCCAAAAATATGAATTTAACCGGTAAGTTATTGATTCTTAAGGTTAGGGTTTGTGCTGATGGGTAAAAAAATTTCAACTACGAAGAAGAAGGCGGAACCGGAGGTATGCATGTGCATTTTTTTTTCAGTTTGTACAGGTTTACTTACAATGCATAGTTGTAATGATGCATGAAACATAAACCCTAAGTTTATTGATGATTTTTTTTTCGAATGAAGCTTCCAACACGAAGGAGTAGCCGTATTCAGTTGAAATCAAGTTTTACGAACACCTCTGAGGATCCTTTGACTATTTCAGACGACGAGGGTTCATCTTCTTGGGAGACAATGACAATGTCTGATGTGGAAAGGGAGATTGCACAAAGAAAAGGTAACTTTATGCACCAATAAACAAATGCGTCGTTTTTGATTTTGGGAGGGGGGGCAGAAAAGGTAGCAAAATTTTAAGTTATGCATGATTAATGGTTTTGTATGATTGTTCTTAGTTTGTTGGGAAATAGTCTAAGTAGGTTCAAGCTGTTAGTTAGACTTCTCAAACTGTTAGTAGAGTTTATATGTAAATACAAAGTTCATGCTGTTAGTTGAAGAATCTCGAGCTGCCAGTGTAAAAGTTCAAGCTGCCAGAGTAAATCAACTCAAGCTGCTCTGTTCATGCTGTCAAGTGATTCAAGCTGCTCAACAGTTTCATAAACAGAAAGTGCTGTTTTTCAGGAAAAGATATCTACACGAAGATTCCAGCATATCTACTATCAGAGAAGTCACAGTCCTTCAAGGAAACAAATCAAGAAGCAATATAAATACATAGAATAGGTCTTTCTATTGTATAGGAGTTTTCTGCATAAGTCGAATCTGTAATTGCTTTTTGTTTGAGTTTTCATAAGCCTCTAAGGTTGTAAAACCCTAAGAACAGTTTGTGTTCTTCGTCTAATCAAACAGATTAGAGGTGATTGTAATCATTGAAGTCAGCAATACAATCAGTTTTTATTATTTCTTGTGTTTATTTATTATTGATTCTGAAAGTTTTTTGTTAAAATAATTAAGTGTTATTTCGCAAACTTCTTAATTAAACTTTGATTCAAAGCAAGATTATTGATTTATACTCTGATAAATTCAAATCAGTTAGTCTTGGTTATTTAGTTTTAGATCCTGACAAGTGGTATCAGAGACAGGTCGTTCTTTGTTTTTCAAAGTCGAAAACTTTCTTTTAAATTTTTAATCTTTTGCAATGGAATTTGAAAATAGCAGCAGTGGATCTGGGCAAGGACTCAAAGTGCCTATGCTCAAGCCCACTGAGTTTGAGATGTGGAAACTCAGGATTCAACAGCATATTCAATTCATTGATTATGTCATATGGGAAGCTGTTGAATTTCCTCCTGTAGTTGATCCAGAACTTGATGATGAGGGAAAACCAGTTAAAACTCCTCCAAAAACTGAACTTGAAAGAAAGGCTAGAATGAATGAAGTGAAAGCTCTTACACTTCTACAAATAGCCATTCCTAATGCTTATCAACATCAGTTTAAAAAGTTTTATACTGCTCATTCTCTTTGGATTGCTTTAGAGAAAAGATTTGCTGGGAATGCCAGTACCAAGAGAAATCAAAAGGATCTTTTGAAACAGCAGTATGAGAACTTTTCTGGTGGCAAGAATGAAAACCTTACTCAAATTTTTGACAGGTTCAACAAACTGATAAGTGAACTGGAAAGTGCAAAAGTCAGTCTGGATCAAGATGAAGTCAACAGAAAGTTTCTCAGATCTCTTGGAGAAGAATGGACAGTTTATGCTGCACAATGGAGAACAAAAGACACTCTTGATGAGATAGAACTAGATGATCTGTACAACAGTCTGAGAGTGTTTGAGACTGAGATTGATACTAAAAAGAAATCCTTTTCTTATAATCACAATACTGCTCTTCTGTCTTCTGAAAAATCTAATAGCAGTGATTCCTTTTCAGGTGGTGATGGCAACTCTACTGAAGCTCACTATGAGGCTTTTGTTGTCAATGATGGACTGTTTGCTCTAAATGCTGAAGATTTAGAACAAATTCATCCAGATGATCTTGAAGAGATGGATTTAAAGTGGCAACATGCAATGCTGACCATGAGGGCCAAAAGGTTTCTTAAAAGAACTGGAAGGACCAACTTTCAAGCCAGAACAGAAGGCAAACCAGCCTTTGACAAGACAAAAGTTGAGTGTTACAAGTGTCATAAACTTGGTCACTTTGCCAGAGAATGTAGATCTCAAGGTCAACAATCATCAAGGACTCCACAGCCCAATCAGACATCATCATCAACAGCACTTGTCTCTCAAGAAGACAATGTGTTTGATTGGAGTGATCGGACAGAGGAAGAATTTCAAAATCGCTTTGATGGCAGAAACATCAACTGTCTCCTCCACTGAACTACCATCTGAGGTAAATTCTAAACTCTGCTCTCAATCATGCAAAAATATGGTTAAAAAGTACAGAGACCATAATGAGAGCATGTGCAAAACTCTAGCTAAGATGGAAGAAAGGAGATATGAATACATGCAAGCCATAGAAGATCTTGAAAAACATATCAATGACTATAAGGATAATGAGATTCAAATGGGACATGATAGAACATATCATGAGTGGGAGAAAACGAGCTCAATAAGAAAATAGAATCCCTAAATAAAAAGGTAGAAGAGACTGAACAAAAGGTGTTAGAGGCTAATAAGAAACTAGAATCTGTCAACATAGATCTAGGTAACTTCAAGTTGGCTAATCAAAGCTGGAACACCTAATGGAAGTCCAATTTAAAGATAGGGTAAAATCTCAGGTTAATCCCAAAGAAGGCATAGGATACAGGGCTACTCCACCTCCATACAACAACAAATACATTCATCCAATGAGTGAGGTTGCTGATAGACTTGTCAATGAACCACTAGATGAGTCTATAACTATTGTAGATCCTATCCTTGATAACAGTCCTGAATCAAAAGAAGATCAGATTCAAAAGAGAGACTGTGAGTGTCTAGCAGTTGAGAAAGAACACAAAACAATGAGTGCACCTATAGAGATCCAAGCCCCCAGTAAGAAAGGAAAAGAAAAGATGAGTGTATGCAATGCTGCTCCACAAGTTTCTGTACATTCTAACTGTAACACTGCATCTTCTTCAAAGAATAATAAAAGGGGTAAAAATGTTCCAGTCTGCACATGTCAAAAGCATGGTGTTCAAAAGTTTCCCAAACAACAGCAGGTAAGGGGAAATCAGAGGAACAAGAACCAAAAATTGTCAAATAAATCTGGTTCTCCAATTCAAACAGTCAAAAGGTGTTTTCACTGTGGAAGGAAGAATCACTTGGCCAAGGATTGTTTTTATAAACCAGCTGTTGCAAAACAGACTGTGATTCATAAAAAATCAAGTCCTACTCATGTAAAAACTTCAAAGGTCAAACCTTCCACACCAGTTCCAAAGAAAACAGTTGATCACAGGCTTTTAAAAGTTAATAAAAAACAGTCCACACACCAAAAACAAGTTTTGGCAAAGCCTAAATTAAGTTTTAAACAAATATGGTGTGTCAAGGACAGATCTTCAGATCAAACTGCTGATGCAAAAGATCAGACTGCTAAGCCAAATTCTGAAGCTGTTAGTGCAAATTCTGAAGCTATTAGCACTAAAACCACAGATCAGACTGCTAAGCATCAATCTGGAACTGCTAGTGAATCATCTGAGACTGTTAGAAGAAAAGATGATCAAAATACCTGGATACCTCATATAATCACTAAATACTCTCCAAAGACTCCATCAGTAGATCTCACTAAATATAAGAAGTCAAAAACAGTGTTTAGTTATGTCAATGTACAAGGCCAACCCAAAACCAATTTGGTTTGGGTTTACTCCACTACTGACTAAGCTTTTATTTGTGCAGGGCAACCACAGGTCTCCTCATAAAACAAGATGGCATTTGGACAGTGGATGCTCTAGGCACATGACAGGCAATTCTGAGTGCTTGTCAAATTTCAAAGGCTTTGATGGAGGATTTGTTGCATTTGGAGGCAACTCAAAAGGAGGTAAGGTAACAGGTAAAGGTAATGTTAATGCAGGCAACATGATTTTCAATGATGTTTTGTATGTTGAACAACTTAAGTACAATTTATTAAGTGTCTCTCAAATTTGTGACAAACAAAATATTGTTTTGTTTACAAATTCTGAGTGCATTGTCCTTTCAAAAGATTTCAAAATTCCTGAAAACCTTGTTTTACTAAGAACACCAAGAAAGGACAATGTCTACTGTTTGGACACAGATCTTTTATCCAAATCAAATACTTTAAGCTGCTTGATATCCAAAGCATCATCCAATGAGTCTGCTCTTTGGCATAGAAGGATGTGTCACATGAACTTCAAGTCCATGAATGTTTTAGTCAAAAAGAATCTGGTAAGAGGCTTACCACAAAAGGAGTTCATATGTGATGATCATTGTGTAGCATGCCTTAAAGGCAAGCAACACAAAACTTCTCATAAGGCCAAAGAAGTAAATTCAATCTAATCTGCTCTTCAGCTGATTCATAGGGATCTATTTGGTCCAACATCTGTTTTGAGTTTGAATAAAAGGGCTTAGTGTTTAGTTATTGTTGATGATTTCACCAGATTTACTTGGGTTTACTTTCTTAGGACTAAAGATGAAACTGCTGAGCTAGTTAAGTCATTTATTCTTAAGATGGAAAATCAATCCAACTCAAAAGTTAAGGTGATAAGATCAGACAATGGAACTGAATTTAAAAATCATATTCTAAACAGTTTCTGTGAGTCCAAAGGTATTGCTAGACAATACAGTGCACCAAGAACACCACAGCAAAATGGTGTAGCTGAAAGAAAGAACAGAACATTAATAGAGGCTGCTAGAACAATGTTAGCTGATTCTAACCTGCCAATGACCTTCTGGGCAGAAGCTGTTAATACAGCCTGTTATGTTCTGAATAGGGTTTAGGTTGCTCAATCACAAGGGAAAAGTCCTTATGAGTTATTCCATAACAGAAGTCCCCTAATAGCTTTCTTCAAGCCTTTTGGATGTCCATGTACTATTCTTCATACTAAGACTTACTTAGGGAAGTTTGAAAGTAAGGCTGAAGAAGGATTTTTTGTAGGATACTCAAGTCAAAGCAAAGCCTATAGAGTATATAACAGTGTGTCTAAAACCATTGAAGAAAGTGCCAATGTTGAATTTAATGAAAATACTGCAAATATCAAAGGCACTGGTCCTGATTGGTTGTTTGATTTAGATTCACTAACCAATTCTCTGAGCTTTGTTGAGTATACTGCAGAAACTGATGCAAACAGGTTTGAAGCTGTCAACACAAACTCTCATGCTGCCAATACAAATCCTCAAGCTATTGGCACAAAGTTTCAAACTGCTGCAGACCAAACCAATTGGGATGAATACATCACTATACCACTTCTGTCATGTGACCCTCCAGGGGTTCTGAATGCTGAACATGATACAAATCCAGACACTGAAGTGCCACTCCCAAATCCTGAGAGAACAGCTCCAACACAAAGGGAAACAGTCCCAGATTCTAGTCAAGCTGTTCCAGAAGCTGAACCATCCACTGGTCCTGATGGAGATGATACAAATCTGGGATCCTCTTTTTAGACAGAGAGAGAGCCTACACTCAGAGTTCACAAGTATCATCCTCTCAATCAAATACTGGGCGATCCAAGCACTCCTGTACAAACAAGGAAAATGGTTCACAATGAGACTGCTGCTGCTGAACAAGCAGTTCCTGAATTCAGTCTAGCTGGTTTTGAACATGCCTGTTTCATGTCTCAACTAGAACCTAAAAAGGAATCAGAAGCATTGAAAGATTCATCCTGGATTGAGGCAATGCAAGAAGAGCTTCTACAATTCAAGATTCAGAATGTATGGACTCTGGTGGATCTTCCTAAAGAAAAGAGAGCAATTGGAACAAGATGGGTGTTCAGAAACAAGAAAGATGAGAGAGGAATAGTCATCAAGAATAAAGCAAGACTAGTAGCACAAGGGTACACTCAAGAAGAAGGCATAGATTATGATGATGTATTTGCCCCAGTGGCAAGAATTGAAGCCATCAGACTATTCTTGGCCTATGCAAGCTTCAAAGGTTTTAAAGTGTATCAAATGGATGTGAAGTCTGCCTTTCTATATGGGACAATTGAAGAGGAGGTATATGTGTGTCAACCTCCTGGTTTTTAGGACTACAAGTATCCAGATAGGGTCTACAAGTTAGACAAGGCTCTCTATGGTCTCCATCAAACTCCAAGAGCATGGTATGACACTCTGTCATCATACCTTCTATAGAATGGGTTCAAGAGAGGCACTCTGGACAAAACACTTTTCACTAAGTCCATCAAAGCTGAGATTCTGCTTGTCCAAATCTATGTTGATGACATCATCTTTGGCTCAACCAATGATTGTTTGTGCAAAGAGTTTGAAGCTTTAATGCACAAAAAGTTCCAAATGAGTTCAATGGGAGAACTCACTTTCTTTCTGGGATTGCAAGTCAAGCAGAAGCCCACTGGTCTTTTCATAAGTCAATCAAAGTATGTGAAAGACATACTGTAAAAGTTTGGGTATCAAGACACAAAGGTTGCAAGCACTCCAATGGATCCTCACAAGCAGCTCCATACAGACAAAGATGGCATAGATGTGGACATTCATTTATACAGATCTCTTATAGGATCACTTATGTATCTAACATCTTCTAGACCTGATATAATGTTTGCTGTCTGTGTGTGTGCTAGGTTCCAATGCTCTCCAAAGGATTCACACTTCGTTGCTGTTAAGAGAATCTTTAGATATCTCAAAGGCCAACCACATTTAGGCCTATGGTATCCTAAAGACTCTCCTCTTGAACTAACAGCCTACTCTGACAGTGACTATGGAGGATGCAACATTTACAGAAAATCCACAACTGGTGGATGTCAATACTTAGGAGCAAGACTGGTCTCTTGGCAATGCAAAAAACAGACAACTGTTTCCACCTCATCCACTGAAGCAGAATATGTAGCAGCTGCAAGCTGCTGCTCCCAGGTAATGTGGATTCAAAATCAACTGAGAGACTATGGTATGAACTTCTTATCCACTCCTATTTACATTGACAATTCAAGTGCAATCAGCATTGTGCAAAACCCAGTGAAATTCCCAAAAACCAAGCATATAGACATCAGATTTCACTTCATAAGGGTTTGTAATGAGAAGAAATTAATCCAAGTTACCAAAATACATACTAATGATCAGTTAGCTGATCTACTTACAAAACCTTTTGATGTAGGAAGGTTCACTTTCCTGGTATCAAATATTGGTATGGTAAACATGGATTAATTTGTTTTCATTATTATCTAATTCGTATGCTTATTTAAGGGGGAGTCACTGTTTCATTAAAAGATGCATAAGTTTCAACTAACAGCTTGAGTATTTTCTCAAGCTGCTAGTTCATTTTCTCGGACTGTTAGTTATGCACTTGATCTGTCAAAGTGTGCAGGGTATTTAGGTAATTTCTTAAATGTGTGTGCGCGGGACCCAACCTTTTTCAAAACCTTTAAAGGTCCCAGTTTCGTTCGGTTGTAACTACCAGTTACAAAGCTTCCTTCCACGGCCTTTCTTTTCTCTCTGAACGATTCACACACTCTTCTCTGCAACCCTAAAACCTCCGTTCAATCTTCAATGGAGTTTGTCAAAGAACACAACTGCCTACCATACTCTAGAAAGCACTCTGAACTTGAGCCGTTCCATGACATGATGGATTTCCTAAGACACTCCCATATCCACCATGCCCTCAATATCAATCCCACCATATACATATCCCATATCGAACAGTTCTGGAACCGTGCCTCTGTCCAAACCATCAATGGAATTCCCTCTATACTATCCAAGATTGATGGCACTCCCATCACCATCACTGAGGAATCCATTCGCCGCCATTTGCATCTTCAAGATGCCACAGGTATAACAGACCTAACCCTTAACGCTTTACATACTGGTCTTTACAATATTGGATATAGGGGTCCTGCTGATTCATTTACTTTCTTGAAAGCACATTTTTCTCCTAAATGGAAATATCTTGTGCACATCATTCAGCAGTGTATGAGCCCCAAAAGAACTGGTTGGTCAGAATTTTCTTCTAATATTTCCACTGCCTTAGTGTGCTTTTCAACGGGCCAACGGTTCAAATTTTCAAACATGATTTTTCAGGGGATGTTAAGGCATCATTCCCTAAAGAATGGGAAGTTTTTAATGTATCCTAGATTTTTGGCAGAAATAATTGCACACACCTGCACCACTTCTCATATACATAAGAGGATACATATTTCCCATAGGCACTCACTATCTTCTATTAAAAGGCTTTTAAAACAAAGTGCCAATTTTTTGAGTGTAGATGTTCCATTGCCTTCTGCAATGATGAACATCATCCCAAGAAACAGAGGAGAGGGTCCTGAGCAGGCTCAGCCTATCATTACTGCTTCACCCCCAGGACCCCAACCCACTCCTCATGATACACAAATTCCTTCTGATCCTATTGTACAGCCAACAGCCCCACAAAAATTTCTATATAAAAGGAAAAGAGGACCAGGAGCTCCTTCCTCCTCAGCCCTCAGACAAGAACCAAATATCCCTGTGCAGGAGGACACTTCTGCACAGAATATCCAAAGGGTACACCTTGAGGACACTCCCATCCTCACTCAGGAGGTGGACTTCTCACCAGAGATAGTCCATATGGGTTCTGTGGCTGGCACTACTGCTGTCTCTGCACAAGAGACACAGGACAGGGCCAACATCAGTAAGACCACGCCCATGGCAACAGCAAGTGTGCACACACAAGCTGGAAGTCCCCAGAACCAAGAACAGAGGGGCCCAGAGGTTTCTACTTCTGGTATTCATGCCAGTGATAGATCACAAGCACCACAGGTGTTTTCTGATCTTGAGGCTAGTCTGCAACTTATGCTTTTGACGGATCCTAAGATGAAACCTGTTGTAGCTATGTTGGAATACCAAAAGTCCATCATTGCTGCACAGGGTGCACAAATTATAGCCCTAAAGCAAGCAGAAGTGGCTCAAAATCAGAGAATGGATTATCTCCATAAAGGGTTTACCCTCTGTGGAAATAAGATCATTCAATTAGAGCGTTTGATTCAAACCTAAGGGGCAAAGGTTGTAGGTCCTCCTGACCAAACCAATGCTTCCAAAAAGGGGGAGAATCAGGAGTTTCCTGAATCAGTCCAAGCAGCCTCAACAGTTCCACCATCTAGGCTAACAGTCCCAACAGCTTCTCAAGCTGTTAGCCTAGAACCTCAAGCTGCTTCTTCAAAAGCAACTAGAGTTGTTATAATTCCAGTGAGTACAGTCCAAGCTACAACCTCTGCTACAAAAGATAAGGGCAAGGGCATTCTAATTGAGTCTCCAAAGCACAAATTTTCTTCCAGAGAAGCCCAGATTGCCTTTGATGCTGAAATTGCCAAAAAGTTAGCAGAAGAACAGGATCAAGAATTAGACCAGCAAACCCAACCCCCAATGGACGATGATGAAACCTTAGGTGATTACCTAAAGGGGTTTGTGGTCAAACAAGGAGAAAAGAAGAGAAAGCTGCCAACAGGGCACTCTAAGGCTGAACATAGAAGATTTCTGATCAATTTTGCCTTTGCAGCTGGTATTCCAAAGAAGATGGCTCAGTCCATGAGCACAGAAAGGCTGCAGGATATCCATGACAAAGAAATGGACAAAAGAAAGAAAGCAAAAGTCTCCCAAGAAGTCCAAACAGCCCAAGAACCAGTTCAAACCGATACAAGTCATGTTCAAACTGCTGCCAGTGCCCCTGCTTCTTCTGATCAAGCTGTTGCTTCCATTCCTGCATCTGAGTCATTACCACAAGCAAAGCTGGATCAAGTCAAAAAGGTGTTGTTTGAGCAACAACTACAAAAGGCCCTGGAGATAGAGAAATTGCTAGATCAGCATGATTTTACAAAGCCTCTTATCAACTACTGGTATGCTAAGCCACTGGATAATATCGACTTAAGATTTAAGTTTGTGGTGAGAAGGGAATCTGGTCCAGAAGAAGAGTATGACACATTCTGGCATATGGTTCAAAAGTTGACTAGAGATGAGCTTACCAGGATGCACAACATTGGGTCTGTGACACAAGTCAGATCAGCTCTACCACAAGTGAAGCAAGTCATCAAAGATCTGAAGTCAATTGTTGACACTGAGTCTGTAAGGAAAGATATAGAGGATGCCATCAAGAAGGGAAAAAAGATCAAGCAAGTTGACCTGTTTGTCAAATCAAGGACTTACAGAATCAAATTTTCAGATGGATCTGGTATGTTCTTCAATCTTGAATTCTATGATCTACCAAAGGATATGCTACTCCAGATGAAATCTGTTAGAATATCTTGTGATAGAGATGAGATGAAGAAAGATTTTTTGAAGGCTGTAAATCAGAAACTTGCACAGTTGAAAGTTTTTGAAATCCTTGGTTTGTAAATAACAGTGTACTTATTCATTTCCTTATTTGTATGGAACTTAAAGTCTTGTACAAAGAATTTAAGTTAGGGGGAGATTGTTGGGAAATAGTCTAAGTAGGTTCAAGCTGTTAGTTAGACTTCTCAAACTGTTAGTAGAGTTTATATGTAAATACAAAGTTCATGCTGTTAGTTGAAGAATCTCGAGCTGCCAGTGTAAAAGTTCAAGCTGCCAGAGTAAATCAACTCAAGCTGCTTAGTTCATGCTGTCAAGTGATTCAAGCTGCTCAACAGTTTCATAAACAGAAAGTGCTGTTTTTCAGGAAAAGATATCTACACGAAGATTCCAGCATATCTACTATCAGAGAAGTCACAGTCCTTTAAGGAAACAAATCAAGAAGCAATATAAATACATAGAATAGGTCTTTCTATTGTATAGGAGTTTTCTGCATAAGTTGAGTCTGTAATTGCTTTTTGTTTGAGTTTTCATAAGCCTCTAAGGTTGTAAAACCCTAAGAACAGTTTGTGTTCTTCGTCTAATCAAACAGATTAGAGGTGATTGTAATCATTGAAGTCAGCAATACAATCAGTTTTTATTATTTCTTGTGTTTATTTATTATTGATTCTGAAAGTTTTTTGTTAAAATAATTAAGTGTTATTCCGCAAACTTCTTAATTAAACTTTGATTCAAAGCAAGATTATTGATTTATACTCTGATAAATTCAAATCAGTTAGTCTTGGTTATTTAGTTTTAGATCCTGACATAGTTATTTTCGGGAACAAAATTAATTATTTTAGTTATGTTATTTTTTTAGTTTATGAGTGTTATTTGTTGTTTTGATGCAACTGTTGCCAATACATCGATGTTTTTTTGTGTGCTGTTATTTGGAAACAAGTTTTACAGTCTGTTGGGTGTTTAAAAACAAGTTTTATGATCAACTAGTTGGGTTTGTAATAAGTGTTGTATATATCAAATTGATGGCTTTTGATGCATTGTTTCTCATATGGATAGTCATTTGTGAGTTTTTTGAGGGAAAATTTGCTGCGATAATGACCGTTTGTGGTGTTCTGTTTTGATGCACCAAACATGCATCACATATAGATGCTGGTTTTTTTGTCTAATGTTGCTGTAGTTGCATTGTTTCTCATATGGATAGTCATATGTGAGTTTTTATAGGGACAATGTGCTGTGATACTGACCATTTGTGGTGTTTTGTTTTGATGCACCAAATAGATATCACATCTATCTGTTAGGTTTTTGGTCTAATGGTGCAGTTGCTACTGCATCAACTTCAGCATTAAAGTTACTTTCCATTAAGGGTTAAAGTTATATGAGACTTTAAGTTTAAGTCATGCATTATGCGCATGTATATATGATTTTATTGTAATGCATCAATGAAATACGAATGGTTTGAACCAATCATTTGTGAATTATAGATGACCACTTGTTGCTGCATCCTAATATATATCCCATGATCCTGATTTGAATTGTGTGAAATTGATGTATTTTATGCACTGTTGCTAGTATGGATAATGTACCACTGATCATGACCATTTGTGGTGAAACGTTTATGGTCCATCATATATGATAGCATGTGTTAGTGAAACGTTTTGTGGCTCACCATGATTGTTGCATGTGTTTAATGTGTTTACAATAAACTTGCTATGATGTATGCTTTGATGCATGGGTTATGAGATTGCATGTTTGTTTCCGAAACAAAAATAAATATATGGTTTTATTGTAATGCATCAATATAATACTAATAGCGGTTGTTATGATTCTATTGTGTTTTGATATTTCATTTGTGATTATACAAATCTCAAAAATGATGGAAATAGGCATGCACCATAAAAATGTATGCATAACTGTTGTAATGATAAAATCAAGCATGGTGACAGTTGATTTTTTGGGATAACTATGTATTACTACATTTTTAGGAAAAAATGTCATGGAAGAAGATGATGATTTCACAAGCAGTTTTGACTATGAAAAGGGGGTAATGAATGAAGTAAGGGGAACAGTGAAACCAGCAGGTGATAAAGTCAATGTCAACAAAGGTAATGCGCCAATTCAGGTAAAAGGTGAACCCGGTAAGCAGAGGATGTGTGTGAAGAGTTTTTCGAGGGTGAAAGATGAGGTTGAAAATGCTGTGGTGACCAAGAAAAGGAAGCGAAATACGGCAGCGGATGCGGCCAAGTATAGTGTCATCCTTTCTCGAAGCTCACCCAAGACCCTAATGCAATGCAACAATATTCTTAAAGGAAACCAGAGAAAGGAGTTAACTGATATGGGGTTTGGGTTAGCATTATCTCTTGCCATTGATGAGGTCCCAACTAGACTTGGATACTGGGTAGTCGACAATTTTCATCCCGAAGACTGTGTTATACGGACAGACCGTTGGTCCATACAAATAACACCAGAACTTGTGCATGAGATATTTGGTCTGCCTATGGGACGAGTAGTGATGCAGCCGCTAGACGGGAAAAAGGAAAGGAAAAAATTTGTGAAGATGTTTAAGGGACAATTTGATTCAAGTCTTAGGTTATACCCAAGTACAATTAAGGATAAGATTGAGAATATGAAAGGTGAAGGCGGTGAGTTCTTAAAGCTGAACTACTTGGTTTTGTTTTCAACATTAATGATTGGAGGCACGAAATCAGGTTTTGTAAACACGGGGGCACTACAATGCATTCCAAGCTTGGATGTAGTTAAGGATCTAGACTAGTGCACATACATGGTTGATGCGTTAAAGACGTGCAAGGATGGTTGGCGTCGGGATGGTAGCAGCTACTTCAGTGGTCCTTTAACACTGCTAACGATATTAGTATATACATAAATGATGCATATTTACATTTAATTAGTCCATTATTTTGCTGCATGATAATCTGGCATATGTAATGCAACATATGCTTTTGCAGATAGGATATCTGGAACGCACAGTCTGTGAAGGTTTCGACAGGGTGGACAAAGGACTTGCTCCTTTAAGTGTGTGGGATAAGTCGATGATGAAGGAAAGAGAATACTTGGAAATATAGATGGGGGGTTTTGGAATGGTTGATCTGTGCGAGAAGGATGATGTTGAAGCTAAAACTGAAAGTGGGGAAAAAGCAACAGATGACAAGGATGATGAAGATACAGACGACGACGACGATCAATATGATGGTGGTCTTGACTTGTTGTTAAGTGAGTTGAGAGACGAGGCTATGAAAAAGAAGCCTAGACGTCTTGGTGAGCAGAACATGCACCGTGCTTCGTCATCAAAAACATGTAATGTTTTTTATATGATTATTTATATATTATTTTTGAATTCTGTTTTTTATAAGTTTAGAAACATTTTCTCCATAGTATTCGAGAGACTGGAATGCATCGAGTACGTGGAGGACCGATTGGATGCGATGGATGTTGTAAGGGAGGTGGATACGCATACTAAAGCAGTTTTTGATGACTCGGTAGCACCGATCAACGAGCATGAGGTGTTGGAGGGTGGATCTGCTGATAAAACAAGTGTTTTGCCTTGTAAGCTTAATCTACATAATGTTACATGATGTATGAATCGTTAGAAAAGTCGTATTGTACTTTACATTATCATAACTAGTTATTGAGTAGTGTAGGCTATGTTTATTACTTTAAGCTTAAAATGCAACTATATAAATGTGTTACTGGTATGGGTATTTTGTTCCCATCTGGTGCAGTTGCATCTTTGAAGCTGAAACCAGTTGATACACCGGTTGCTGGGGTTGTACATGGTACCATACTTGTGGAGGAACAAGTTGATGCGACGGATGGAGTAAGGGAGTTGGATACGCAAACCGAAGCACTAATTGATGACTTGATAGCAGAGATTAATGAGCATGAGAGGTTGGAAAGTGGATCTTCTAGTAAAACCGATGTGCTGCATGGTAAGCTTAACGATACATCATGTAATGTGATGTACACATTGTTATAAAAACCAATGTGTATTTTAAATTACAGTAGGTACTGAGTGGATAGTACAACCCATATTTGTTGCTTCTGTTATTAAAAATCCACCAAGATATAGATGCATGTTCTGCTATGGATAATAATGTCAAGCTGTGTGCAGTTGCATCTGATGAGCAGTTGGATTCTGGTGCACCAGTTGGTGAATCAGTGCACGAGTCCATCAGTGCAGGGGTGGCAACCGATAATGAACATACCATAAAGGTAGACCTCCGACATGCAACTTGTACTTATATTTAATTTGATATTCGATAGTTGTGTTTACATTGAAATTTGATGCAGCAAATGGTTGCTGGTGCAGCAATTGGTGAAGATGTGCACGAGACCACACGTGCCGGGTTGGTAACCGCCAGTGAACCTACCATACAGGTAGAGCTCCAACTCGCAACTTATATTTATGGTAAATTTGAATTGTGTCACCTATGTTATGTTCAACTGGAAAGGTATAATGTGTTGCATTGGTACGAATGTAACACATACTGGATGTTATAAATGTAACTTGTATTGCACCCCAATCAGAATAGAATGAATGCGGTTTACTGCATCAGTATAGCGCGTAAATTGGATTTTATGATTTTGTTGTTAATATGATTGTTATGTAACCCATGCTTCCTTGATACAACAATGTAGGAGTATGTTCAAATGCATGGGAAATGCATGGATGATTTGAAATCGATCCAAAAGTTGATGGCATCGAAATTGGCACCGCACCTTCATCGTTTCACAGATGCACCAGAAATTCAGGAGTTGCATTCTTCGTGGGTTGCTTGTATAAAGGAAGAATATGTCCGTCTAGGAGTTCATGTTGAGTCAGCGATGGGATTCACAACGCCAACAACTAGGGAAAGAACAATGGATGTTGTGGTGGAAGGTCGTGATAGTGTAGATGAGGCAGCCCAGGCAGGACATTCGAAAACCTAACTAAACGTGTTGATGAACTGCATCATTTTTTGTATAAAACTAATATCGGTCTGTAATGATAACTAAAACATATGTCTGCATGGTCGGTAATGCTAATTGTCATGTTGAACTAAATGGTTTATGTAAAAAACTATCAGTCTGTAATGAAAACTCACACCTATGTCGGTATCTTATTTTGAAAATGCTATAAAATGCCATGCATATGTTTGATGTGTATGTCGTTTAATTGTGTCGTACAATTCAGATGCACAATTATTTTATTCAATAAATTTTTTGTTTCGTGAAACTTGTGTGTGTCAAACAGGATGCGATTGTTGCCGATTGGCAATGGATGTGTTCACAAACTGTATTTGACCACGTAGACAGGACAGTGATGCAGCACAACGAAGCGAAGATGAGGAAGGTGAAGGAGCTATCAGATATACCATCGTTCAGTTTGGGGTTGACGCAAGATGAACTAGATAATGTTGGAGACGTGGAGATTGGAATAACTGCGCATCAACTGTTGTGCGTTGTTCATCCAACACCCGTGCACGAAATTAAGGATATTGTTAAGACGGAAACGGATAGATGACCAAAACGGAACACTAAACCTGCAACGTATCTGAAGTCACCGTTCCACAAGAGAATATTGGATGTTGATCAGAAACTGACGAAGCTCGAAAGACAAGTTTCATGCGCATTTTTTTCATTGCAAAAGAATCTGGTGTAAGAATACTTTGCAGTCCTTATATATTTGTTCAGAGCATCTAATAGCAAACATTTGGTTCTTTACAGGGAGATCATGTTCGAAACGTCTGGACATATGGTGTCATATCGTTACCTATTGGAGAGTTTGATACCAGGAGCGTATGTTATAAACAGCGTAATTGACTGTTGGTTACTATTTTGAATCATGAAGAACAGTTCCGAAGTGAGACCTCACCGCACCGGCTTTTCTTTACTACACAATGTCTAGTAAGTATTATTCTTGGCTTTTGTCATCGTACATTCACGATCGTCTCCTAGGACAAATGTAAACATTTTCTGTTGTGCAATGCGTAGACACAGGAGATTATGGATGAGAAGTTGTTGATAGACGATGCATATGACATATTTAAAGCTGAAGTACAAAATACATTTGTTGGTGACATGTCAGTGAGGACCTTGCGGGAAGCTGATCTGGTACAAATTCACTATAAAAACTTGTGGTGATTTCATGCATATGGTTTGGTATATGTGTATGATTTGTGTAATATATTTCTTGTGGTGCATCAGGTATTCTTTCCCATTATAAATCATTTTCATTTTTACGTCGTCTGCTTCAATACGAAGAAGGTGTCCGTCACAATCCTAGACAACATTTATGCAAACGTAACCATCGAGGACAAGTATGGTGCTGTAATTAGAATTCTGGTAATTTGCTCTTTGTATTGCTACATTGTTGATGAAACCCTGCCACTTGTTGCACCTAACATAACAATGTGTATCTAATTGTGCAGCAAAAGCTTTTTTCAAGATATTTGGGATCAGTTGGACATCCTGCTTGCATACGTATATTGCATGCTACACAAACAAACCCATGTTTACCATGGGGTAGACAGAAAGAATACATCGATTGTGGTGTTTTCGTCATGCGGCACATGGAGACGTACATGGCAAAACCTCTTAAACAATGGGATCATGGGTTGACACTAAACATCACCAAACAGAGGATTCAATTAGAAAAATTGAGGAGGCGATACATTACGAAGATACTGATGCATCCACTGAACATCCATCGAGAGAAACTACTAAATGAGTTTTTAGAGTTTGACAGACTCCCGAATGATGCCAAGAAGAAGATAGCTGAACAGGCGGAAATAAATAAAGAGGTTAGGTTTGATAGGTATTTGTGAAAGTTGATTTTGTTGTCGGGGTTCTGAATTGTTTTTTGGTGCATTCAATTGTCATTTTCATTTGGTTGTTTTTTAGACTATTCTTTGCGAATTCTAACAATTTACGGTTTCTAAGTTATTGGCGTATTTCATGGTATTTTTTGAGTTGATATATTGGTTCATACTTATGAGATAATGAAAATTGAATGCTACTCTAAAAGTTTGATACATTTTAATTACCTTCTCGACTCCCGTTCGGTTTCAATATAAGTAAATTGGTGCATACCTAACAGATAATGAGAATTGAATACTAATTTGAAAGTTTGATACATTTTGATTACCATATGATGCCCGTTTGTCACGTTTACTCATGCACTCACATGGACCGGGCGGGCGTGAAATGTTGAATAATTAAGCAAAGAGAATATTTGCTTGTTCGTTTTTCTTGCATTTGTCGTTAAAAAAAATAAAAGTTATTTAAAAACAATGCAATACAACCCTTGTTTTATTGCACAACCCGGATTGTATTTTACCCATAAGAAGTGTATTTTACCCGTGACTTACTCACAAAAAGGTTATCATGCACCGAATCACAGGAAGTGTATTTTACCCACAGGCAGTGTATTTCATTGAAAATAATTAAGTTATCATGCACCGAATCATGATGATGGACTCATTGTTTTTAAAAAAACAAATCGTTGCTTTTTATCTAGTAGTTTAAATATTTGAAGTGATAAACAATATTTTATAAATTGCGCTATAGTATTATGATTTCAAAAACTACGTAGGGATGCGCAATCAAAATTAAAAAGATTATAAATTTAGTTCAAACAATACATTACGAAATTGAGATAAAAATATTCAAATGAAAACATAAGAGTTCATCACACCTAATACATAAGTTGATTAAAAAAGGCCAACCACTAAAAATGTGCGTTTAGTCTTCTGCAAACTTCTTTGGGCAGTTGCGTGAATCATGTAGGGCTTGCTCCTTGCATATCTTGCATTTTTGTTTTTTTCGGTTACCAACTGTAACTGCCCTCTCGAATGCACCAATCATTCTTTTCCTCTTCCGACACCCTTTGTTCCTTATGCCTCTTGGTGCGCTTATAGAAATTTCTGTTGGTAACGGTGCTTCTAACAGGTGTTGTATTGCATCGGTTTTGGATCTAATGCCTTTACCTTTATAAACACGTTCAACCTCAGATTTCATCTCTTTTAGCTTGTCCAACACAGAACATAGCGCATCATTGTCGTTGACAACATAGCTAAGAATATCATTGTAAAGATGGTGCACCTCACGAATGACTTGATGATTTGTCTTTTGTTCAACTGAATCTTCATTCCCCATAGTAAGTTGATGTTTTAGCGCATTACGTGTCCAACGTTTAACAACATAATGCTCCGGGATGTCATTCGTTCCGATCAGACGCAAGGCATATAGTATATGACGACATAATATACCACGTCTCCCGAATAACTTACAACAACATGATGCAACTGATCCAGAACTCATTAACGAAACCTGTAAAAGAACAAGAACAGTCTAGTGAAGACAATCGATATGGAATTTCAAACCATGTGTGATGAATCATAATTTACACAACTACACCATTAATATTTAAATTACCTTGCGTTTTACGTTAGTCTCCATGTCAATAATAGTACAAACCTTCAAACCATTGCCATCCTCTTCAGACATGTCTGTTGACATGCATTTCATTGCAGAGTCAAATATCTCAGTTTGGTATTCTTTGAATATCGCCCGTGTAAACAACTGTGCAGCTACTTTTTCAGACTTAAACATTGTTGTGAATGATGGTGTCGTATCCAATGTATTCAAGTCAAGTATACGTTGGTTCTCACGTTGCGTATCCATTGCCGATTCAAATTGACCGTATAACTCGATAAGCGTTGATTCACTGTTTGTAAACAACTTAAAAAATGAGTTTGCACTTTCAGATTGTGATGTCGTATGCATCAATCCATTAAGAGGCATGTCAATCGAGAACGAAGGAATCCAGTGCTCGCGCAATTTAAATAGATCGGCAAACCAATCTATTTTATCCAAATTGTAGTCATTAATCAATGATGTCCATTCCTCCTCAAATATATCAGGACCATTTGTTTTGCTCCACACAATACTACTCCACCGTCCAAGAAATATTTCATCGTTGCATAATTTGGAACCAACCTAAATTTAAACATGTGCTCTCATTTAAAATATGACATTTTATATTAATATATTAGTTTGACAATTAATATACCTTTTGTTGCAGCTTTGTAGCAATGTGCCACCTGCAGAAACGATGTTTCGCATTTTCAAATACAGTTGGGAACACTTTGATGACCGAAGGGTCTTGATCAGTGAACACAAATGTAGGCTCTTTTCCAAAGGTATTAAGGAATGCTTTCATTAGCCACGCATATGATTCTTCATCCTCGTGAGCAATCAAACCTGCACCAAATGAAATACACTTCTTGTGGTTGTTTATTCCAGTGAATGGTACAAATACCATACTGTACCTGCACAAAAGTAGCGCATTTCAGATTTATATGCATCAGTTAAAGTATACTATACGTAATTAGCTAAAACAAAACTTAAAAACCAACTTGTTGGTACGGAAAGTTGCATCGAACGATATAACATCCCCAAATGCATCGTAATTACGTTTTGCAAGATCGTCTGCCCAAAAAACACAAGACAATGCCCCCTCATTGTCACATGTATATTGCATCGAGAAATTTGAACCATCATCGCACTTTCTTTTCAGCTTGTCGACGAACATTTGAACATCGTTGTCACCGATGAAAAGTCTAATATCCTTCTAAAGTTTTTGAAATCATTTTTTGTTGCGCCAACTTTATCAAATGTACCATGAACTTCCTTTAAAAGCTTGTGAACTTTTGTGGGACCAATATTGATATTTCCAGCCCTATGTATAAGTGCTTGTTGAGCAAAATCTAACCTACGTGCGGATGTTAGTAGGTGCCTATCTTCCTTATCCACGAATTCATGATTATGAAACTTGGTGAAATGATAAACTTCATACTTTAATCCATCCGATGACCTCAATCTCACTGATGCAGGACAATCAGTGCGTGACGAAGCAGTGCAACGCTTCTTCTTGATGCATCCATCTTTAGTATCATCGACAGAACCCGGTGCACACGCTTTGCTACATACTATTAGTTTAAGCTTAATTATTCCATCACGGGTGGTTTTTTGTGTTGACCTACGAGTGTTAAATCCAGCGGCTCTAGCATATTTTTCATAACATTGAATAGCTTCTTCCAATGTATCATGCATCATACCTTCGTACGGGATCACAACACCTAGTGCAAATTGTATGCGATACATTGTACCTCCAGGAGATGTAAAGTCATTGCTAGCACAGCACTCGCTACGATACCCAGAATCTACATATTGAAACTAACAGTTAGCTTATGATGTTCATGCAAAAATATATGAAAAAAGGATAAAATAACAACAATGATTTATCAATAAACAATGAAACGTTTTAAAAATCTGGAAAAACGTTTTAAAAAACAAAGGACGCACTGTTTTGGTTTTCTAACGACTCTTTATCCTCGGCTATGGGTGTTTGATTAAAATCCATCATCGTTCTGTGAGTATTAAGATGATGAAGAGCAATGGTGCATGAATGTTCGTCCAGTGTGTTGATGAAGGAAGAAGAAGTCGTCCAGTGTGTTGATGAAGGAAGAAGAAGTCAGGTTGTTGTTGTTGTTGGAGATAATTATTTCGAATTTTTTTTTAATTTTGTATAATATGCAACTAAAACCGGTTGTGGTTGGAGATAATTAAGGGATGTTCTAAATTTAAATTATATCCATGATTAAGATATTACCATATTAAAATATATGAATTCCGAAAATGCCCATATATCCACATTCTGATGCATCGGCGCTCCT
Organism: Centrapalus pauciflorus; assembly: GCA_020465985.1. Lineage (NCBI taxonomy): Eukaryota > Viridiplantae > Streptophyta > Magnoliopsida > Asterales > Asteraceae > Centrapalus > Centrapalus pauciflorus. The sequence continues at coordinate 22,910 of JAANYP010008075.1, forward strand.
TTTTGATGCATGCTGCTTCTTCGAGGTTCTTCGGCATTGAACCCACCTCTATATATATATATATATATATATATATATATATATATATATATATATATATATATATATATATATATATATATATAGGGGTTCAATGGAAAACCAACATGCATCGAAAAACTACGGAAACTCATCTCAACCATTGATTCTGGTGCAACTAGGGAAAAAGGGCGGTGGCAAGATGGTAATTAACATCAACTTTTATTAAAACTAGATGAATCCCCATTTAGTGCGTAGAAGGGTATTTTGGTAAACATCAAACTTTATCAAATTTGGAATTTATTGCGTCCTGCATGTCATTAATTGATAATCCTCTCTCCTCTCGAAATTTATGCACCCGAATAATATCCCAACAGTTTATTGAATTTTGTTGCCAAAATTTTTGAAAAAAATCCCAAAATTGTAGTCATTGTTCACATAAAAGTCTGCGATATGGATGGTGGTGCATCATCGTTGAAGAAGAAAGTGAAATCAGAGCCACATGTATGTGCTGGACAGAGTTATAGTTTTTAAGAATAAAGTGAAATCAGAGCCATATATAGAGACAAATGGTCGCGATATCAGATATTGATGCATGTTTTTAGATGAATGGATAGATGCATCAAGAATTTTATTGACTAATGCATAAAGGGTTTGTTCATTAATACATCATTTTGATGAATGAATGCATTTTTGTATTGATGAATCCATATTTCTAGTTGAAATAAATGATTATGTATAAGATTCATTTTTTTGTTGTTGTATAGATACATAAAAATATAGATGCGTCACGAAATTGTTGGTAAATGCATCATTTCGATCGATTAATCATGACGTGTATGGTATATTTCATTATCATTGATATGATATTTATGTGTTTGTTGTGTTCACTGATGTATATATCGATGATACTCAACATTTTTGTTATTTAATGTATTTGTTGTGATGTTATGCACCAATGAATATATAGATGCATCATGAAAATTATTGGTCAATGGATAAAAGGTTGTTGAATATATACATGCATCAAGAAATTGTTGGTTAATGGATTTTGATATTATGGAATGATTTTGAAATTCAATCTAAATCAAATCGGGTATGTTGAGAGATTGTAGGGATTACCAAAATTTAAAAAAATAGTATTTTTTTATATTAGATAAATATTATTTGCAATTCCACAAATACCCTTAATGAGCCTTTTCAGTGCATCTATGGATCCTGGTGGTGCGCTGAGGTTTTCCAAAGTTTTCCAATTCGTGTTGATTTCCATTGAACCCACCCTAAATATATATAGGTTCAAGATCTATGGAAAACCATCTTTGACTGGAGTACTGAAAAACCATATTAAATGTTCATGTTCATTACGGTAAAATGTTAAATTTAATGCACAACTACAATATACATATGTTCAAATGTGCATTATTATTGACTAGTTCACATCATTTACATGTTCATTAGGATAAAATGTTTCATTTCATGCAAAATAACAATATGCACATGTTCAAATGTACAATATGCATGGACATGTGTATATTATGCATATTTGCATGAATTTAAACATTTTGTCTTAATTAACATGTAAATGATATGAATTAGTTAATCGTAATGCAATTTCGAACATATGTATGTTATAATCTTACATGAAATTTAACATTTTATCATAATGAACATGTACATCTGATATGGTTTTTCTGTACTCCAATCTAATATAGTTTTCCATGGATCTCGACCCTATATATATATATATATATATATATATATATATATATATATATATATATATATATCCGTGTGTTCAAGATCTATGAAGTACCATCTTTGATTAGAGTACCATATTAAATGTACATTTTTATCACGTTAAAATGTGAAATTCAATGCACAATGTGCATTATTGTTGACTAGTTCACATCATTTACATGTTCATTAGGATAGAATGTTCCATTTCATGTAAAAATTACAATATGCACATGATCAAATGTGTAATATGCATAAACATGTGGATATTACACTTTTACACTATATTAAACATTTTGTCTTAATGAACATGTAAATGATATGAATTAGTCAACCATGATGTAATTTTGAACATATGTATATTATCATTTTACATGAAATTTAAAATTTTATCATAATGAACATGTAGGTTTCCCAGTACTCCAGTCTAATATAAAGCTTTTAGATGCTTTTCAATAATGTTTACTAAGCTTATGTTTTAGTTAAGTTTATACTGACTTTTACTACACTGGCTTTGACTGCTTTAATGTACTTAAAGTGTGTGCTTGAATATGCTAAAGAATCAACGTAATCATGGAATAATGTGTATATAAGCTTCTATGTGATAAATTATGAAAATAGGTCTCAAGTCTTGGAAATTTCTAAGATGTTGTTCATACTTAGAATAATATTTCTTGGTATGAACTAATACCGAGAATTCTTAGTCTTTTACTTAGATTTATTTCATGTATAAATGGGCAAATATAGTTGATTCTCAGTATGAATTGGTATCAGGATATTTATTTCTCGGCATCGACAAATACCAAGAAAGTCACATATTCTTGATTCTTAACTCCGACTACTTTTAAAATCGAGATAGTTATTCCTCCGTATACATATTAATAATGAGATCCTTGTTTCTTTGTATGAACTAAAAGCAAGAAATCTTGGTTCCTTTACTTTTGTCCCCTTTTCATACCAAGAAAGTATCTAGGTACCTTTGTGTATGGAGAGCAATCAGATTATCAGATCTGAAACTTGCAATTCGATCCAAAATACCTATCAGATATAGAATGACAACCAACTTTCAAAAAACAACCCAATTACAATATTTAAAGGCTTAAATTATAATTAATGTCTTAAGCTAATCTAGAGGGTGTTACACTTAATATTGCTCATCCAAAATTTAATGGAGAGAAGTTTCAAGTTTAGAAAGATTGCATGTTGTTGCATATCGAGTCTGTGGGGTTATCTTATCAAAACTACATGAATATCCATATAAACTAGTTGTCACGACTACTATATTGGAAGTAATTCTGACTTGGTCAGCTTTGACTTTGTTAGTTGCAGAATAATGTGGTGCGGTTTCCAGAAGAGAAGGGATACGTGGGTATACACGTTGCTTGCATTACGGTTTCTTGTTTAGGTTATAAACGTAGGTTTAATATTGCATTATTTAAAAGTCGTCTTTACTAGATGTAATCGATCTTTTTCCTTTGAAGAAATAATATCCAGAAAAGCTCCCAAAAATCGTGTGCAAGTTTACAATTCTTTTGCTCGATCTTTTCTTTGCGTTTCCTGGTTCATCTCGATCCGATTCCAACACTTGGTATCAGAGCGTGGTTTGATGCCCAAGTATCTCAGACTGGAAGACATGTCGTTCGTAACGCAACAAGGAAATGAGGGCAGCAGTGTTCTGTTTCAATGTCCTATGTTAACTACAATGAACTACACTACATGGGCGACCAGAATGGAAGCCATAATGGACGCTAAGGGGATCTGGGAGTCCATCGAACTACCGACTGGAGTGGCAGTGGACGAAAAGAAGAATAAGTCAGCGCGGGCTTTCATCTTCCAGGCGGTGCCAGAAGACATTCTTCTGCAAGTGTCAAAGAAAAGGACCGCAAAGGAGATTTGGGAAGCGTTACCATTGAGGTATCTTGGAGTCGATCGGGTACAAAAGGCGAGATTGCACACGTTGAGTAGTGATTTTGAAGCATTACGAATGAAAGACGGGGAAACAATAGATGAGTTTGCTGGAAAACTAAGCAGTATGGTCTCGAAATATAACAGTCTTGGAGCTACGCTTGAGGATGACATACTTGTTCGAAAACTTCTCGACTCGGTTCCGGACAAGTATCTTCAACTGGTGGCATCAATTGAACAATATTCTGACATAGAAACCATGTCGTTCGAAGAGGCCATCGGCCGACTTAAAGCCTACGAAGATCGGCTAAAAATTCGTAGCGGAAATTTGAGTAGTGAGGGGAGCTTATTACTCACTAAGACAGATTGCCCAACGAATCAAAAAACTTCAGCAGGAAGTTCTTCATCAGGTGGAAGAGGACGTGGATTCTACTACCACGATAGAGGTGGCCGGTATGGTGGTCATGGTAGAGGAGCCGGACGAGGCAGGGGTGGGCGTGGGAATTTCACACCATCTCGAGATTACAGAAATAATCAACATCGAGGCAGAGACAAGCGTCATATTAAATGTTTCAATTGCGAACAAAACGGGCATTATGCATCAGAATGTAAGTTGCCAATGGAGAACGATGAAGCAAATCTGACCTAGGCACAAGAGGAGGAGCCTGCGTTACTTTTGAGTGTGTTCGGGGAAAACACAACCACGATGGTACTGCTCAACGAGGACAAGATGATCCCAGATCAGAATGCAGGAAGCAGTGAGATTTTATGGTACTTAGACAATGGTGCAAGTAACCATATGACGGGGAGACTAGAATTTTTCGTTGAGCTTAACAGGGAGGTAACTGGGCAAGTTCGGTTCAGTGACGGTTCCAAGGTGCAGATTGAAGGCAAGGGTTCTATTCAATTGAAGTGTAAAAATGGTGAACAACATATTGTTTCAGAAGTCTACTATATTCCAGCCCTATGTAGTAACATTCTCAGTCTGGGACAATTAACAGAAGAGGGATTTAAGATTGAAATGTTGAATGAGTATTTGAAGGTACGTGATGTGTATGGGAAACTGATTATGAAGGTACAACGGTCGAAAAACCGTTTGTACAAAATTAACCTTCACACTACACAACCTGTGTGACTTGCCGTAAGTCTCGATGATGAAGCATGGCTATGGCATGCGAGGCTCGGTCATGTTAACTTCCGAGTCTTGGAGTCGATGGTCGAGAAAAACTTGGTGCGTGGTGTGCCGCGAGTGAAGCACCCGACACAAGTGTGCGAGGGGTGCATGGTGGCAAAGCAAACTCGTCAACCCTTTCCCAGAGAAACTGAGTATCGTGCAAGGAACCCACTATAACTAATCCACGCAGATCTCTGTGGACCCATATCACCGCAAACGTTGGGTGGCAATCGGTATTTTCTCCTCATTGTAGATGACTACAGTAGGTTTATGTGGGTTTATGTTATTAAAACTAAAGACGATGCACTCCCGGCTTTCAAGAAGTTTAAAGCACACGTTGAGACGGAGTGCACCAACAGAGTGAAAATGTTAAAAACCGATCGAGGAGGTGAGTTCACATCAAAACAGTTCACTGATTTTTGTGACAAAGAAGGTGTGAGAAGACAACTTACGGCACCGTACACACCACAACAAAATGGGGTGGTGGAGCGTCGCAACCGGACCATCCTTGAGACAACGAGATCTATATTAAAGGCAATGAGTCTTCCAGAAAGCTTGTGGGGAGAAGCAGTTCGTCATGCAGTGTATCTTCTAAATCAAGTCCCGACAAAAGGTGTGAAAAACATGACTCCCTATGAAGGTTGGAATGGACAGAAACCATCACTTGAACACGTCAAGGTTTTTGGTTGTGTTGCTCATGTGAGGAAATTAGCGAATCATCAAACGAAGTTAAGCGATCGAAGCTCAAAAATGGTTTATTTGGGTGTTGAACCCGGAAGTAAGGCTTATCGTCTCTACAATCCTTCTCAAAACAAAGTATGTGTAGCACGTGATGTCGTCTTTGATGAGAAGACCAAATGGAACTGGGCTGAGGCTCAAAACAATCGGTCAACAACCAGTCCAGGATGGTTTAGTGTACAAGTCACTGATGAACATAAAGTTGAGAATCTAGACCCTTCTTCAATCCCTCAAACATTAGGGAGTCCAGTTCAGTTCGAAACTAGAAACTCTCAACCACAGTTGAATACGCCATTGACATTTGAAAGTACTCAAGAAGCGATCTCGGCAGCCTACGATGACACACCCATTCATGGGTTTCGTTCACTATCAGATATTTATGAAGAATTGGAATTGACAGAGGTTGACCAAGAAGAATTGATGTTTGCTGGAGAGGAACCAACGACATTTCAAGAAGCAACGACGGATCTTAATTGGCAAGAGGCGAAGAAGAAGGAGCTTGAGTCGATAAACAAAAACCAAACCTGGAAGTTAACAACACTTCCACCGGGAAAGAATCTCAGTGGGCTGAAATGGGTCTACAAATTAAAGAAAGATGCTGAAGGTAACGTGGTGACACATAAGGCGAGATTAGTGGTGAAAGGGTACGTACAAAGAAAAGGAGTAGATTTTGAAGAATTATTTGCAACGGTGGCTCGACTTGATACTATACGATTGTTGTTGGCACTAGCAGCCTCTAAAGGATGGCAAGTCCATCATTTGGATGTGAAGTCGGCATTTCTAAATGGCGCCATACAAGAGGAAGTATATGTTTCTCAGCGGATGGTTTTGTTGTTGCAGGGAAGGAGCAAATGGTATACAAACTACACAAGGCTCTCTACGGGTTGCGACAGGCCCCGAGAGCGTGGAATACTTGTCTTGATAAAGCACTAAAGGATCTCGGGTTTTGGCGATGCCCTCAAGAACAAGCTGTCTACAAGAAGCAGAATTCAAAAGATTTGTTGGTATTTGGTGTGTATGTGGACGACTTGATCGTTACTGGAACTAGTGAAAGTCAGATTTGCATATTCAAAAGACAGATGCAAAGTGTGTTTGATATGAGCGACCTTGGAAGACTGTCATACTACCTTGGGCTTAAGGTCCAACAAAGTGGGAAAGAGATCATGATTAATCAAAGTGGGTATGCTAAGAAAATATTGCAAGCAGCAGGAATGGCAGAATGCAATCCTTCAAATTACCCTATGGAATCTAAATTAAATCTGTCCAAAGATGAAGGTGTGCCAGTAGATGCGACAGAGTATCGACGACTCATTGGGAGTCTAAGGTACCTCACTCACACTAGACCAGATCTCAGATACTCTGTGGGAGTCGTGAGCAGGTATATGGAATCACCAAAAGAGAGTCACCTTAAGGCAGTCAAGCAAATTCTGAGGTATATCAAGGGAACCGTCGGTTATGGGCTTGTATATCGTAAGGGAGGCAATGGAAGACTAGTCAGGTATAGCGATAGTAGTCATGGCATGGATCCTGATGATCGTAAAGGTACAACTGTATTGCATTTTATTTTTCTGGCAACCTTATCACTTGGAGTTCACAAAAACAGTGGACAGTTGCGCTCTCTTCCTGTGAAGCTGAATTTATGGTTGCAACTTCAGCAGCGTGCCAAGCATTGTGGCTACGTAACCTGTGGGTGGACTTGACCGGTTGGGCAGCTCAATGTGTTAAGCTGTTGATAATAAGTCTGCTATATCTTTAATGAAGAATCTGGTGTTCCACGGGAGAAGTAAACATATCGATACAAGGTTTCATTTCATTCAAGAATGTGTTGAAGAAGGTTCGATCTCTGTGGAACACATAAGTGGAGAAGAACAAAAGGCCGACATTCTAACCAAGGCGCTTCCACGAGTGAAGTTCTCGGAGATGAGAGGTTTGATGGGGATCGAAGATCTGGGTGACACAAAGCAGAATTAGGGGGGAGATTATTGGAAGTAATTCTGACTTGGTTAGCTTTGACTTTGTTAGTTGCAGTATAATGTGGTGCGGTTTCCAGAAGAGAAGGGATACGTGGGTATACATGTTGCTTACATTACGGTTTCTTGTTTAGGTTTTAAACGTAGGTTTAATATTGCATTATTTAATAGTCGTTTTTACTAGATGTAATCGATCTTTTTCCTTTGAAGAAATAATATCCAGAAAAGCTCCCAAAAATCGTGTGCAAATCTTTTGCTCGATCTTTTCTTTGTGTTTCCTGGTTCATCTCGATCTGATTCCAACATACTATTCTTATTGCTACTGTTGGGGAGACTCAAGTTAAATGACCATTAGCAATTCGAAAGACCATGGTCAATTTAGACACCAAATTGAAAATATCATTATTTCGTCACTCACTGATAATGTAGTCTCCTCCATTATTATATACAAGACTGCAAAATCAATGTAAAAAGCTCTTGATGTATAGAAAAAGTGCTGGAGAATAGAAAATTAATTTTAAGCCAACAATATGAATCATTTTCTGCAAAATAATTGAAGCACAAATCGAAACTTTCATTCATATAAGTTTTTTTTGCCATTTTATGATAAAAATACTAGTTTGAATGGAAACAATTTTGAATTTGATTAAAATCTCAAGATTTACTCATAAAAGTCAAAGCTGACTTTATAGGCTTTAATGAGTCAAAGTGTGGAACAACAGTGGGTTGTAAACTTTTATCATGTATTGGTGTTTGTAAAGGATTTTTTATGTCTTGAAAAAAGATTCATCGGAATCTGACACCATTTGAAAGTTCATTGTTTTAATTTGTAAGTTTTTGAAAATAATAGTTCATGGGCTAAAAGTGACTGAATCATAAAGTTGCTTAGTCCAGGATTTTGCAAGATGATTCAAATTTATCACTTAATCAAGTAAAAGACTTCATTTATCAAGTGTGTGTTTAGTGAGAGAAAGAAACATATGGTTCCATTGATCTTCATTTTCAATCTTTAAATATCTTTGTATATCAAATTGATGATAGAAGAAGATATAGCATAATCAAGTAAATTCATTGGGTTCCCAAGTAAGGTTTTGACTCAAGTTTTGTTAGTTTTGAGACATAAGGGTTTTAAGTCAATATTTGAATTGGTATCTTATTGATATTCAGGGCCGGTCCTAAGATTTTTTATGCCCAGGGCGACCTAAAGAAAAATGTCCCGTATAAATACCTAAACAAAAATACACACCAATTTTTTAAGGGTTTGGAACCTAGTCAAGCTGGGCGGCTCATCCCCACGCCGAATACTATTGAAAAAAATAGAATGTTACAAATACATAAAGTTTCATAAACATATACAACATAATTTAAAAAACTATCTAAAACGATGTCTTCGTGCATTTTTTGAAGCAAATACATCAATTATTTTATCATAATTGATGTTTCCTAGAAATTTGTTTATAATTTTCAGTAGCGCTAATCCGTTCAATCTCTCTTGTGTCATAGTACTTCGAAGATATGACTTCAACAATTTTAGTTTAAAAACTTCTTTCGGCTGATGCTACCGTAACGGTACAGTCAACAAAATTTTATATGCAATCAAAACATTTGGAAACATATCCATCTTCTTAACAAACTCCATAATTCGAATAGATGTCCATGGATTTTCTTTATGTGATGCTTCTTTTCTTTATGTGATGCTTCTTCTGGCAACATAACCTGCAAAATTTGCAACTCCACGTACAAATCATTTCCATCAATGTTGCTTTCTATACCATTTGTCAAAACGAACTCTAGATTGAAACAACATTTTTGTAATTCATCTTCAAACAATGAAACTAACTTTGATCCATCATAGAAAAATCCAAAGATAGATTCAAAATACTTCATTTGTTCAAATCTAGTTCGTAATTGGAAAAGAGTCATATCCACTGAAACAATAAAATAATCGGTTCTAAAGTCTTCTTTGGAAGATTGTTGTTCTCTTTCAGTATTAGGGATTTCATAAAATTGTTTTTTTCTATAAGAAGTACGTTTAATAGGAAATTTAGGTTCAACTCTTATACTATCTGCAATTACTTTAGCTTCATTAATTGAAGAGTTAAATCCAATTTCCCTATATTTTTTAAAATAATTAACTAATCCCTCTAGATTGTTTATAGCAACATCAAGAAACATATCTTTAGATTGTAACTTTTTACTTACCAAATTTATTTTATATAAAATTTCATGCCAAATAACCAAACTTAAAATAAATTCAAAACTAGAAAGTTCATCGTTTACTAATGATTGAGTATCTCTATAAACTTTACCATCATCACTTACTTCACCTAATTTTATATAAGCTTCTTTAATTTTGAACAATCTGACTCTTTATAGCTTTAACACTTGCAATATGACTTTCCCAACGAGTCGCAGACAATGATTTTAGACTTTTAGTGTTAATTCATCTATATATTCAAGTAAAACACTCCATCTTTTTGTAGAACTGGAGAATACATTATAAATTGTTTGACATGTACCAAAAAATGTTTTTGCTTTGTGACAAGAATTTGTATATCACACAAAACTAAATTAAGACTATGTCATCCACATGACATATAAAAAGCTTTAGGGTTTATGTCAAACATTCATTTTTGTACACCTTGATGTTTCCCTTTCATATTAGAACCATTATCATATCATTGTCCTCGCACACAATTAATATCTAAATCAAGAGATTTCAAAGAATCTTGTAAAATAATGAAAAGTCCTAAACCAGAAGCATCTTCTACAATTAAAAACTCAAGAAAAAATTCTTCCACGTTCATTGGGTTGTTTACCATATCAACACATCTTATAATCAAAGTCATTTGTTCTTTGTGACTTGCATCTGGAGTGCAATCAAGAATTACAGAAAATATTTTACTTCTTTAATTATTTTAATAGTTGTACTTTTTACTTCGAATGCTAACATTTCAATTAACTCATTTTGAATTTTATGACTAAGATAATATAATGAGTTTTTTAATCTTGAATAAGACGAAAATGTTGTTTCATCATAGGATCAAACTCACCAATCATTTGAAGTAAACCTAAAAAATTACTATTTGAATTCTCATAAATGTTTTCATTTGTTCCACGAAAGCTAAATTATATTCTGCTAAACATTTGACAACGACAATGATTCTAATCATAACTTCTTTCCAATGTTCAGTATCGTTTTTGATCATTTCTTGTAATTCTTTGTCAATTGTTTGATTTTTATGAAGCCTAATTCGCAATTCAGTCCAACTTCTTAAATTTATCATATGCTCAGAACTATTTTCATGTGTGTTTAGAGTTTCACTAAGATGTTTCCAATCTTTTATCCCTTCAGAAGCCAAATTACTTCTAGACCAAGCGGTTTTAAATAACTTACAACAAAAACAAAATATTTTGTCAAGTTCTTTAGATTATACCAACCATTTCCTATCAATTAAATCACCAATCCTTAGTTTACGAGTAAAAAAAACTCAACTGAAAAATGTCTACCGATTGCATCTTTTGGAAAAATAAAATTAGGTGCTATTTCTCTAATAGGTCCTTTTTCTATAAGTAGATCTTTCATTTTGACATCTAAACTATCCCAAACCCTTGGATAAAAAATGTTTAAATCATTAAGTTTATCAACAAAATCATTCTCAACAAAGTCATTATCATTAGAAGTATTAATGATCATCAACCACTTCTGTTTCTATAGAATTATTAGAATTAACAAAATCATTAGAATTATCAACCAATTCATCATCACTAAATTTATTATTGGGAACTTCAATATCACTCTCAACAATTTTGTGACACCCTTGCCACATTAACCACCAATTACCATTCACCCAGGATTATTCACCAACAAACAGGTAACATAATGATCTGATATCTTAATTAAAGTGCGGAAGCATAAAATACAAAATAAAATAATACAAATCTGACAAACACCCTACGGTGCTACATAGGTTACACATCTAAGTCTACAAATCCAAAAGTATTACATCATCCCCAAATTTATTACAACAGTAATTTCATAAACCAAATACCAAGTTAAAACAGTGGAAATTTTCAAATACTTCAATAAACGTCCTAGCTAGACGGTCCCGCAGCGGATTTCCCTTTTTCTGTAAAAAGTCAACAACTGAAGGGGTAAGCGAATTGCTTAGTGAATACCATATGATTTTACACATTCTACAAATCATTATGATGCCACCCAGAGTAACCGCGGTAACACATACCGTATACTCCACACGTACCCAAGGTACGCAAACCCGAGCCGCAGCTCCTTCGAGCTGACACTCGGCATAAGAAAAACCAACCATCTGAGGAAGACATTACATCGGGGATGACTTACTGTCTATCCTGACCACAGAGGTGTCAATCTCTTGGTCATATAGCACAGTAACATCAGAGTACAGATGCGACCACGCAGGTCCATCGAAAGGATGCACAACAAATGAACGGACATGCAACAAGTATGAATGTGCATCAACATATACGCATGTTAGTAGAGTGCCAAACGAATATGAAACAACATGCCTCAGCAGGCAATGCAAACATAATGCAGATGCAGCAATGTTAAAATCAAAGGTACTCACAGTGGGTGCGTTATTATTCTTTTAAGCAATATTATTTCTCCTCGGGATTTCAACCGGATCCACAAAGTACCCCACTGTGGGTTAGACAACACCACAAGGGACCTGTTTCATTTCCATAATGAAAACATATTATCATTATATGTTCTTTAACAATTTACCATCAACTTGTATAAAATAAAGTGCTACAACATTCGGAAACGTCATCCGAAACTCATATTATATACCGTTATTCAAGGTGTTATTATTCCCAATTAACCCTCCATTATATGCCTTATTATAATACAAAAGATATCCCAAAAGTTTGTTTATTTGACCATAAATTCGGATCTTTTTAAACCCATCCGAATTACCCAAAAACTTATAGAACTCGCCGAGTAGGACAGGAACTCGCTGAGTTCCTATCCGAATTTCGGACCTTAACTGAATTTCGGACCCATCCGGATTGGGTTGACCCATCCGAATTCGGACCCCTCCGAGTTCGGTTCTTAGTTTGATTTTGGTCTTATCCAAATTTCGGGTCTCATCCGAATTCGGATCCAACACTTATGAATTTTATGAAGATTTATTCAACTGTTCTTGAGTACTCGCCGAGTTCACCAGCAGGTTTGCAGTTCGCAACTTACGGATTTTAAGTAAAAATTTCCAAAACTTAAATCTAACAACATGCAATCCATACATTTGATTTATTACTATATATTGAGTGTTTTTACATCATATTCCATAACATTAACATCTAATTTCGTCCAGATTTGGCCAAAAATGAGCAAAAACCTCAAGAACACATAACTTAATAAAAAGTCAGATTTCTAACCTTTTTGGATGAATTAACCGTTGATTCTTGTTTCCTAAGCTTCAGTTGTCTTCAAAGGATGATTTTCAACTACTATAACCAACATGCATTACAAATTTTCAGATTTTAAAAATCCAAATTTTGTTTCATTATTCTTCAAAATAAAACCCCAAAACTTCTAAATTATATTCTTACCTTAAATCCAATCGATTCTTGTTAATTTCCAGATATAAATCCACGAATTTATCTTCACAATTTCGAATTTCAGCAGAGATTTAGAGAGAGATGGAGAGAATTTCTTGTAAGTTCAAATGGTGAAATGAAATGAAAGACACTAAAGAGTCTTTTATTCCAAAGTTTCGGCTATCGACACTTTTAGCCCTTCAACTTATCTGATCCCATTTAATACTGATTTTATAAATAAAAGAATTCTATCTTTTATTTATTATCCTTAATAATTTAATAATTATTCTCACTTAAATAAATTGAAATTTCTAAATTTCCAAATAATACAACAAACTTTATAATTAATCTAAATTCCGTACCAACTTTCATAATTCAACTTAAATTACAATTTAAACTTAATAAACTTCAAATACAATAATTTAAATCCGAGGATGTTACAGCATGGGCTCCACCACGCTCAACTTCGTCCTCGAAGTTACTCGGATTCGAACAGTCGTGGATATTTCTTTATCATTTCAGTCTCCCAGGTATGATTCGCTCCCTTATGATGCTTCCACCGTACCAACACCATCTCTATTTCTTTACTTCTCAATTTCTTCACTTTCGTATCTAACACACACTCCGGCTCCTCCACATAACGAAGCCTTTCATCAATCTGTAGCTCGGTGTGATCAGCCCAATCTTCATTTTCGGTAGTGAATGACTTCCTGAGATTTCCCACATGGAACACCGGGTGTATGCCCGACATTTCTTCCGGCAACTCCAACCGATACGACTGATTTCCTACTTTCTCAGTAATCCTGAATGGTCCGACGAATCTCGGAGCCAACTTTCCTCTATTTACAAAACGTGTAACACCTCTCATAGGTGACACCTTCAAATAAACCCAATCATTCACATCAAAACTGATTGGTTTGTGCCTCCTGTCGTAATAGCTTTTCTGGCGATCTGTAACATCCTCGGATTTATTTTAATGTATTTTGGTTAATTAAGTGGAAAAATTATATATTTAAGTTGAAATTTGGGCGATTATTATGTATTTTGGATATTTAACAAGTTTGTTGCTATTTTTAAGAAAATTGAACTCAGAATCATTGTTATGGAATATTAAGGAATTAAAAGTTATCTATGATAATTCTAAGATTAAATCAGTATTTTATGGAACCGGTTAGGTCGAGTGGTGAAATGTGCAAAAATGACGAAAGTTGTATAAAAAGGGCAAAAGACTTCATTTTTCTATTTTACACTCTCTCACTACTTTATCTCTCTAGAATTTCCTCTCTACATCTATCTAAGTTATCTCACAAACCGACCGTCAGATTTTCGAGAATTATACGTCAACGGAAAGGTATCGAGGAGTACAACAACAATCTACAAACGGATTTCTGATTTCATACGAATTAAGGTAAGAATCGATCCTTTTAAGTTTATAGTTTCGGTTTTGAAGTAAATTAGAATTCGAATCTGTCATTTTATGTAAATTGGAGCTTGTTTTGCTTGAAATATTGCAAGATTATGAACTTGAGATGGGTTCAACTTAATTGTATTATGGATTTGGACATAGACCGAAAGGGGAGAATATACTGCAAAACTTACAAAACATGGTTTTATGGATTTAAATGGTTATTGACACGAGGTATTGTTGTAATTAACTTAACAGGTCCCTTGTGGTGTTGTTTAACCCACAGTGGGGTACTTGGTGGATCCGGTTGAAAGCCCGAGGAGAAATAATATTGGTTGACATTTAAATTCGCACCCACTGTGAGTACAGTAGATTTCGCATGTTTATACTTGTTTTATGTAAGCTTTGCCTGCTGAGACCTGTTGTTTCATTGATTGTTTGGAATTCTACTAACTTGCGTAGATTTAGATGCACATTCTTACTTGTTGCATGTCCTTTCGGTTGCTGTGCATCTAGTGATGGACCGGTGGGTCGCATCGATTACTCTGATGTTACTGCGCTATATGACGCTGGAGCTGATCCCTCCAGGTCCGGTAGGCAGTATGTCATCCCCGATCGTACGTTTGTCTCAGATGGTATGTGTAAAAGCCGAGCTTTGGGCTCGAAGGGGCTGCGGCTCTGGTCCGTACTTGGTGTACGAAGAGAGTGCACGACGTTCGTCGTCGGGATTACTCTTGGGCTTCATAAAGACTTATAAAATGCGTAATCTATGTATTCACTAAGCATTCGCTTACGTTTTAGTTGTTGTATTTTTTTTTTTTACAGGCAAAGGAAAATCTACTGCTGGACCTTCTAGTTAGGTCGTTTGGAAGATTTGGGAGACTCGACACTATTTTATCGGTAATTTATGTTATGAGACAATGTTGTAATATTCTGGATGATTGTAATAAATGTATGGGTGTGTAGACCTAGACTTGGTACTTTATAGCACCGTAGGGTGTTTAACACTTGTTGCACTACTATATTTATGTTTTTAATGCTTCCGCACTTAAAATAGGCTATCAGATCATTATTGTAATTGTGTGTGATGATTAATCCTGGGTGTTAGGTAATTGGTGGTTGTTGTGGCAAGGGTGCCACACGAGATGGTATCAGAGCAGTAGTTTGAGATTCAAGTGTCCGTGAGGTCTTGATCTCAAACATTAGGTAATGATATGTAGTGGTTTAAGGAATGATCTGAACTAAGATAGGTTATAATCTAGTAATCATAGGAGATTGATTATCATACGGGACAAATGAGAGGTGTCTTTAAATTACTGACATGTTACTAAACAAGTTATATGTTTATTATTTCAGAACATGTCTGGAGGAGGAATGACACCTGAAGAGACAAGGGAGATGATGCTAGCCATGATGGCTGAGCAGAGTCAAATGATTCAAGACCAGTTTCGGGCTCGAGATGAGGCCGAAGCTAAGAGACGGGAGGATAAGAGGAAGAACAAGGAAAAAGAAAGGGAAGGACACAATGAAGAGCAAGATGACAATACTGGGTCATCTAACAAGCCCAAAGGTTGTCGTTTCAAGGATTTCAAAGGAAACGGGGCTGTGGAGTTTAACGGTTTAGGGGATGCTGTTGCCGCACTTGAATGTATAACGGCAACCGAACGAACATTCCGAATCAGCGACTGTGCTGAGAAGGATATGGTTCGGTTTGCTACAGTGATGTTCACTAACGATGCTATTATGTGGTGGAACTCGATGGTGAACGCTTTGACATTGGAGAAGGTTTCGGTTATGAAATGGGCTGAGTTCACGGACTTATTCACTCAGCAATACTGTCCGATTGATGAGCGTCGGAGATTAGAGGCAAGGTTTATGGCACTAATGCAGGGGACTAAGACTGTGTCCCAATATGCAGTAGAGTTCACGAGGCTAAGTCTGTTTGCGCCTCATCAAGTTGATACGGAAGAAAGGAAGGTGACCAGGTTTGAGGCTGGTCTGGATATTGAAATAAGGAGGGTCATGAGCAATGTTCGTTACCCTACATTTGCTGGCTTACTTGAGGCTGCCAGAAATGTAGAACAGATTTTGATTATGTCGGGCTACTCGATCGGGTCTGCTGCTGCTTCCACCAATCCAACACAGCCGTCACCGCCGAAGCGCCAAAGGGAGGGAGGATACTCGGGATCTTCCCGGTCTTCACAATACTCATCACAGCAGTCTTTTCGCCGACCATCTGGTTCTTCTGATCGTGGTCGTGCTCGTGCATACTCTATCAACACCGAGCCACAATACTGCAACAAGTGTCACCTGGAACATTTTGGCAAGTGCACTAACGGACGTGCTTGCTTTTGCTGTGGAGAACTGGGACATTTTCAGAATGATTGTCCAAGGAAGGGTGATGCTTGCTATAAGTGTGGGGTGTGGGGTCACTATAGCAGGAACTGTAGAAAGAATGCTCCAACAGCTGCTGCCCCATCATCAACACGATCGTCTGGAGGTTCGAGTGGTGGTTCAGTTAACCGCCGGGGTCAGTCACAGAGGGCACCTGCTCGTGCTTTTCAGATAACTGCAGAGGAGGCAAGGGAAAATCCGGAGGTCGTCACGGGTACGTTTATAGTTAACTCTATGCCAGCACGAGTTTTATTTGATTCGGGTGCCAATAGATCGTTTGTTTCTACTATGTTTGCACAAAGACTTGCCATGCCACTGTCTAAGTTGTCTGCTATACTTGATATTGAAACTGCTAGCAATACTTTAGTCAAGGTAGATCATGTATACCGTAATTGCACGTTAGTAATTGAAGATGTAGTCTTCAATTTAGATCTAATTCCGATAGAGTTCAGCGAGTTTGACGTGATAGTCGGAATGGACTGGTTGATCGAGAATGAAGCCCATATAGTGTGTAAGAACCGAATGATAAAGATAACTACTCCGGAGGGGCGTGAGATATGTATATATGGGGATAGGAGAAGCGGGGATCTGTGTTTGCTGACTATTGCAAAAGCTCGAAAGCTTGTTGCAAAGGGATGTGATGCATACTTAGCATATGCGATTGATGCTAAGGCAGAGAAGAGAACTTTGGCCGATGTGCCGGTTGTTTCACAATTCCCGGATGTGTTTCCGGAAGACTTGTCTGGCGTGCCGCCTGAAAGACAAGTGGAATTTAGGATTGACTTGATCCCTGGAGCTGCACCGTTAGCTCGTTCTCCTTATCGTCGTGCCCCAACCGAGATGAAGGAAATGATGACACAGCTTCAAGAGTTGTTGGACAAGGGCTTCATTCGGCCGAGTTCATCGCCGTGGGGAGCTCCGTTATTATTTGTAAAGAAGAAAGATGGCACGATGAGGATGTGCATAGATTATCGGGAGCTGAATAAGTTGACGATTAAGAACAAGTATCCTCTGCCGAGGATAGACGACTTGTTTGATCAGTTGCATGGGGCTAGTGTATTTTCTAAGATTGATCTGAGATCGGGATATCATCAATTGAAGGTTCGAGAGGAAGATGTGCCAAAGACAGCATTCAGGACTCGGTATGGACATTACGAGTTTCTGGTGATGCCTTTTGGATTAACTAACGCCCCAGCTGTCTTTATGGATTTAATGAATAGGGTTTGTAGACCGATGTTGGACAAATCGGTGATAGTGTTTATTGATGACATTCTGGTATATTCTAAATCTGAAGCTGAGCATGCTGAACATTTAAAAGAACTGTTAGAATTGTTAAGAAAAGAAAGGTTGTACGCCAAGTTCTCAAAGTGTGAGTTTTGGCTACAACAGATACAGTTTCTAGGACATGTAATTTCTGGAGCTGGGATTTCGGTAGATCCGGCTAAGGTTGAAGCAATAAAGAACTGGGAGCCACCTCAAACAGCTACCGAAGTTAGAAGTTTTCTGGGGTTGGCAGGATATTATCGGAGATTTATCAAATATTTTTCGAAGATTGCAGTTCCTTTGACTGCTTTAACGAAGAAGAATGCGCCTTTTGTTTGGGAGACAGTGCAGCAAGAGGCGTTTAATGTTTTGAAGAAGACTTTGAGTGAAGCACCGATACTTGCTTTACCGGAAGGTAATGATGACTTCGTAGTTTATACTGATGCTTCGAGGTTGGGATTAGGCGCTGTACTGATGCAGCGAGGAAAAGTTATAGCATACGCCTCGAGACAGCTCAAGCAACACGAAAGGAACTATTCAACTCATGACCTGGAGTTGACCGTAGTAACGTTTGCATTGAAATTATGGAGGCACTACCTGTACGGTACTAAGTGTCAACTTTACACGGACCATAAGAGCTTAAAGTACATTTTTAGCCAGAAGGAACTTAATATGAGACAGCGTAGGTCTATGGAGCTTATTAAAGACTACGATTGTGAGATACTTTATCATGGTGGGAAGGCTAATGTAGTAGCCGATGCCTTGAGCCGGAAAGCTTATGCTAAGGATTTCTGTTATATGATGACGTCCACTATACTAAGTTCCACGATCATTAACGATGTCAAAGCTGCCCAACTAGAAGCTTTGAAAGAAGAAAATGTCGGTGCTGAGAATATTAGAGTACAGATTAAGAATATGGAAACTAGCGAGTCTGGATTAAAAGGTGTATACGGAAGGATTTGGGTGCCGAAGTATGGTGGTATGAGAAATGTTATCATTGAAGAAGCGCATCAATCTAAATTTTCTGTACATCCCGGGAGCACAAAGATGTACAACGACTTAAAGGCAGACTTTTGGTGGCTGGGATTGAAGAAGGATATCGGCCAGTATGTTGAACGATGTAGGACTTGCCGGTTGGTAAAGGCCGAACATCAACAACCGTACGGCAGTATGCAGCCGCTTCCTATTCCGGAATGGAAGTGGGAGCACATTACAATGGATTTTGTTACAAAGCTGCCAAAGACTAAGCGACAGCATGATGCAGTTTGGGTAATCGTGGATCGGTTAACAAAGTCGGCTCACTTCATACCGATTCGTGAAAGTTATTCGCTGGAGAAATTAGCTCAAATTTATATGAACGAGATTGTTTCTAGGCATGGAGTTCCTAAGTCTATTGTATCGGATCGGGATAGCCGGTTTACTTCGAATTTTTGGTCGGCACTGCAAGAAGGGCTAGGAACGAGAATCGCAATGAGTACGGCCTATCGTCCGCAAACCGATGGCCAAAGTGAACGAACGATCCTTACTTTGGAAGATATGATGAGAGCTTGTGTGTTAGATCTCGGTGGCAACTGGGATGATCATTTGCCACTGATAGAGTTTTCGTACAATAATAGCTATCATGCGACAATCAAGAAAGCGCCGTTCGAGGCTTTGTATGGAAGGAAATGTAGGACTCCTACATGTTGGAGAGAAACGGGTGAAACACCAATCGCTGGGCCGGCCTTGCTTCAAGAAACAAACGAGAAGATACAGTTGATTAGGCAGAACATGAAAGCGGCCCAGGATCGTCAGAAAAGTAACTATGATCGGTGGCACAAACCGATCAATTTTGAAGTGAACGACTGGGTTTACTTGAAAGTATCACCCATGAGGGGTGTTACTCGTTTTGTGAAGAGGGGCAAGTTGGCTCCGAGATTTGTTGGGCCCTTTAAGATAATAGAAAAAGTTGGAAATCAATCGTATCGCCTAGAGTTGCCTGAAGAGATGTCAGGCATACATCCAGTATTTCACGTTGGGAATCTCCGAAAATCATTTAACACTGGAAATGAGGATTGGGCAGACCACACGGAGCTGCAAGTTGACGAAAGGCTTCGATATGTGGAGGAGCCGGAATGTGTACTGGATACTAAGATGAAGAAGTTGAGGAGCAAAGAGATAGAAATGGTGCTTATACGTTGGAAGCATCATAAGGGAGCAAATCATACATGGGAAGTCAAATCAGAAATGTTAAGAAAGTATTCGCAACTGTTTGAGCCCGAGTAACTTCGAGGACGAAGTTGAACGTGGTGGAGCCCATGCTGTAACATCCTCGGATTTATTTTAATGTATTTTGGTTAATTAAGTGGAAAAATTATATATTTAAGTTGAAATTTGGGCGATTATTATGTATTTTGGATATTTAGCAAGTTTGTTGCTATTTTTAAGAAAATTGAACTCAGAATCATTGTTATGGAATATTAAGGAATTAAAAGTTATCTATGATAATTCTAAGATTAAATCAGTATTTTATGGAACCGGTTAGGTCGAGTGGTGAAATGTGCAAAAATGACGAAAGTTGTATAAAAAGGGCAAAAGACTTCATTTTTCTATTTTACACTCTCTCACTACTTTATTTCTCTAGAATTTCTCTCTACATCTCTCTAAGTTATCTCACAAACCGACCGTCAGATTTTCGAGAATTATACGTCAACGGAAAGGTATCGAGGAGTACAACAACAATCTACAAACGGATTTCTGATTTCATACGAATTAAGGTAAGAATCGATCCTTTTAAGTTTATTGTTTCGGTTTTGAAGTAAATTAGAATTCGAATCTGTCATTTTATGTAAATTGGAGCTTGTTTTGCTTGAAATATTGCAAGATTATGAACTTGAGATGGGTTCAACTTAATTGTATTATGGATTTGGACATAGACCGAAAGGGGAGAATATATTGCAAAACTTACAAAACATGGTTCTATGGATTTAAATGGTTATTGACACGAGGTATTGTTGTAATTAACTTAACAGGTCCCTTGTGGTGTTGTTTAACCCACAGTGGGGTACTTGGTGGATCCGGTTGAAAGCCCGAGGAGAAATAATATTGGTTAACATTTAAATTCGCACCCACTGTGAGTATAGTAGATTTCACATGTTTATATTTGTTTTATGTAAGCTTTGCCTGCTGAGACCTGTTGTTTCATTGATTGTTTGGAATTCTACTAACTTGCGTAGATTTAGATGCACATTCTTACTTGTTGCATGTCCTTTCAGTTGCTGTGCATCTAGTGATGGACCGGTGGGTCGCATCGATTACTCTGATGTTACTGCGCTATATGACGCTGGAGCTGATCCCTCCAGGTCCGGTAGGCAGTATGTCATCCCCGATCGTACGTTTGTCTCAGATGGTATGTGTAAAAGCCGAGCTTTGGGCTCGAAGGGGCTGCGGCTCTGGTCCGTACTTGGTGTACGAAGAGAGTGCACGACGTTCGTCGTCGGGATTACTCTTGGGCTTCATAAAGACTTATAAAATGCGTAATCTATGTATTCACTAAGCATTCGCTTACGTTTTAGTTGTTGTATTTTTTTTTTTTACAGGCAAAGGAAAATCTACTGCTGGACCTTCTAGTTAGGTCGTTTGGAAGATTTGGGAGACTCGGCACTATTTTATCGGTAATTTATGTTATGAGACAATGTTGTAATATTCTGGATGATTGTAATAAATGTATGGGTGTGTAGACTTAGACTTGGTACCTTATAGCACCGTAGGGTGTTTAACACTTGTTGCACTATTTCATTTATGTTTTAATGCTTCCGCACTTAATTTAGGTTATCAGATCATTTTGTTATTGCATGTTGATGATTAATCCTGGGTGTATTGTAATTGGTGGTTGTTGTGGCAAGGGTGTCACACGAGATGGTATCAGAGCAGTAGTTTGAGATTCAAGTGTCCGTGAGGTCTTGATCTCAAACATTAGGTAATGATATGTAGTGGTTTAAGTAATGATCTGAACTAAGATAGGTTATAATCTAGTAATCATAGGAGATTGATTATCATACGGGACAAATGAGAGGTGTCTTTAAATTACTGACATGTTACTAAACAAGTTATATGTTTATTATTTCAGAACATGTCTGGAGGAGGAATGACACCTGAAGAGACAAGGGAGATGATGCTAGCCATGATGGCTGAGCAGAGTCAAATGATTCAAGACCAGTTTCGGGCTTAGTAACAAAGTCCATAGTGATATGCTCCCACTTCCATTCCGGAATGGGAAGCGGTTGCAAACTACCATATGGTTGTTGATGTTTGGCTTTCACTAACCGACAAGTTCTGCATCTTTCCACGTACTGACCTATGTTTTTCTTTAATCCCGGCCACCAAAAGTCTACTTTCAGCTCATTGTACATCTTTGTGCTCCCAGGATGTACAGAAAATTTCGATTGGTGAGCTTCTTCTATTATCACATTTCTCATGCCTCCATACTTTGGCACCCAGATTCTTCCGTACACACCTTTTAATCCAGATTCGCTCGTTTCCATATTCTTCATTTGTACCCTTATATCCTCATTACCAACGTTTTCATCTTTCAAGGCTTCCTTTTGAGCGGCCTTGACATCATCAATAATAGTGGATGTTAACATAGTAGATGTCAACATGTAGCAGCAATCCTTAGCATATGTTTTGCGGCTCAAAGCATCGGCTACCACGTTAGCCTTTCCAGGATGGTAAAGGATTTCACAGTCATAATCCTTTATTAGTTCCATCGAACGTCTCTGTCTCATGTTGAGTTCTTTCTGGCTGAAAATGTACTTCAGACTCTTATGATCCGTGTATAACTGACACTTAGTACCGTACAGATAGTGTCTCCATAACTTCAGAGCAAAAGTGACAGCTGTCAACTCAAGATCATGAGTTGAGTAGTTCTTTTCATGTTGCTTAAGTTGTCTTGAGGCATACGCGATTACTTTTCCACGTTGCATCAATACCGCACCAAGTCCCAACCTCGAAGCATCCGTGTAAACTACAAAATCCTCATTACCCTCTGGTAGGGCAAGTATAGGTGCTTCACTTAGCGCCCCCTTCAAAACATCAAACGCCTCTTGCTGCACGGTCTCCCAAACAAAAGGTGCATTCTTCTTCGTTAAGGCAGTCAAAGGAACTGCAATCTTTGAAAAATCCTTGATAAACCTCCTATAATAGCCCGCCAGCCCAAGGAAACTTTTGACTTCCGTAGCTGAACGAGGCGGCTCCCAATTCCTTACCGCTTCTACTTTAGCCGGATCTACAGAAATTCCGGCCCCCGATATCACATGTCCCAAAAATTGAATCTGTTGCAGCCAAAACTCACATTTTGAGAACTTGGCATACAACCTTTCCTTTCTTAACAATTCCAATAACTCTTTTAGATGATCAGCATGTTCGGCTTCAGACTTAGAGTATACCAGAATGTCATCTATAAAAACAATCACCGACTTGTCCAACATCGGTCTGCAAACTCGGTTCATCAAATCCATAAAGACAGCCGGGGCATTGGTTAACCCAAAAGGCATAACCAAGAACTCGTAATGCCCGTAACGTGTCCTAAAAGCTGTCTTAGGCACATCTTCCTCTCGAACTTTTAACTGATGATACCCCAACCTCAGATCAATCTTAGAGAACACACAAGCTCCATGTAACTGGTCAAACAAGTCATCTATCCTTGGCAATGGATACTTGTTCTTTATTGTCAACTTATTCAGCTCCCGGTAATCGATGCACATCCTCATGGTGCCATCTTTCTTCTTAACAAATAACACCGGAGCTCCCCACGGCGATGAACTTGGTCGAATAAAGCCCTTGTCCAACAACTCCTGGAGTTGTGTCATCATCTCTTTCATTTCAGTAGGAGCTAGGCGATACGGGGAACGAGCTACCGGTGCAGCTCCACGGATCAAGTCAATACGAAATTCCACTTGTCTCTCGGGCGGCACGCCAGACAAGTTTTCCGGAAACACATCCGGGAACAGTGATACAACAGGCACATCGGCCAAAGTCTTCTTGTCAGCCTTGACATCAATAGCATATGCCAGGTAGGCGTCACACCCCTTTGCAACTAGCTTTCGGGCTTTTGCAATGGTCAACAGACACAGATCCCCGCTTCTCCTATCCCCATAAATGCAGATCTCACGCCCCTCTGGAGTAGTTATTTTTATCATTCGCTTCTTACATACTATGTGGGCTTCGTTCTCTATCAACCAATCCATCCCGATAATTACATCAAATTCACTAAACTCGATCGGAATAAAGTCTAAATTGAAGACTACATCTTCAATCACTAAGGTGCAGTTACGGTATACATGTTCTACTTTGACTAGAGTATTACTAGCAGTTTCAATATCTAGTACAGCAGATAGCTTAGACAAAGGCATGGCAAGTTGTTGAGCAAACATAGTAGATACAAACGATCCATTGGCACCCGAGTCAAATAACACTCTTGCAGGTAAAGAGTTTACAATAAACATACCCGTGACCACCTCCGGGTTTTCCCTAGCCTCTTCCGCAGTAATCTGAAATGCACGAGCCGGTGCCCTTTGTGGTTGGTTTCGGCGGTTGACTGAACCACCACTAGATCCTCCAGATGATCGTGTTGTCGATGGAGCAGCAGCTGCTGGAGCATTCTTTCGACAATTCCGACTATAGTGCCCCCATACCCCACACTTATGGCAAGCATCAGATTTCCGTGGGCATTCATTCTGAAAGTGTCCCAACTCTCCGCAGCAAAAACACGCACGCCCGTTTGTGCACTTGCCGAAATGTTCCAGATGGCACTTATTACAATACTGTGGCTCGGTGTTGATAGAGTAAGCACGTGCACGACCAGAAGAACTAGACTGTCGACGGAAGGACTGTTGCGGCGAGTACTGCGATGATCGTGAAGAACCAGAATAACCTCCTTCGCGTTGGCGTTTCGGTGGTGAAGGTTGAGTTGGATTAGCTGAAGCAGCAGCAGACCCCATCACATATCCAGACATACTTAGAATCTGTTCCACATTTCTGGCGGCTTCCTGTAGACCAGCAAATGTGGGGTAGCGTACATTGCTCATCACCCTTCGAATTTCCAGATCAAGACCAGCCTCAAACCTGGTCACTTTTCTTTCTTCTGTATCCACCTGATGAGGCACGAACAAACTTAGCCTTGTGAACTCTACTGCATACTGGGACACAGACTTAGTCCCCTGAATCAGCGTCATGAACTTAGCCTCCAATCTTCGGCGCTCATCTTCCGGACAATATTGTTGAGTGAAAATTTCAGTAAACTCAGCCCATTTCATTACGGCAACCTTCTCCATTGTTAAGGCATTCACCATCGAATTCCACCACATAACTGCATCTTTGGTAAACATTGCAGTAGCGAACCGGACCATATCCTTCTCAGCACAATCGCTGATTCGGAATGTCCGTTCAGTGGCTGTTATCCATTCCAGAGCGGCAACAGCATCACCCAGTCCATTGAATTCAACAGCTCCATTTCCCTTAAAATCCTTGAAACAACAACCCCTGGGCTTATTAGATGACTCAGTGTTGTCATCTTGCTCATCATTGTTTCTTCCTTCTTTTTCCTTATTCTTCCTCTTATCTTCCCTTCGCTTAGCTTCGGCCTCATCTCGAGCCCGAAACTGATCTTGAATCATCTGATTTTGCTCAGCCATCAAGGCTAGCATCATTTCCCTTGTTTCTTCGGGTGTCATTCCTCCTCCAGACATGTTCTGAAATATGAAACATATAACTTATTTAGTAACATGTCATTTATATATAGACACCACCCAATTGTTCCGTATGATAGTCAATATTCTTATGATTATTAGATCGTAACCTATCTTAGTTCAGATCATTACTTAATATCACTACATATCATCACTTAATGTTTGAGACCAAGACCTCACGGACACTTGAATCTCAAACTACTGCTCTGATACCATCTCGATGTGACACCCTTGCCACATTAACCACCAATTACCATTCACCCAGGATTATTCACCAACAAACAGATAACATAATGATCTGATATCTTAATTAAAGTGCGGAAGCATAAAATACAAAATAAAATAATACAAATCTAACAAACACCCTACGGTGCTACATAGGTTACACATCTAAGTCTACAAATCCAAAAGTATTACATCATCCCCAAATTTATTACAACAGTAATTCCATAAACCAAATACCAAGTTAAAACAGTGGAAATCTTCAAATATTTCAATAAATGTCCTAGCTAGACGGTCCCGCAGCGGATTTCCCTTTTCCTGTAAAAAGTCAACAACTGAAGGGGTAAGCGAATTGCTTAGTGAATACCATATGATTTTACACATTCTATAAATCATTATGATGCCACCCAGAGTAACCGCGGTAACACATACCGTATACTCCACACGTACCCAAGGTACGCAAACCCGAGCCGCAGCTCCTTCGAGCTGACACTCGGCATAAGAAAAACCAACCATCTGAGGCAGACATTACATTGGGGATGACTTACTGTCTATCCTGACCACAGAGGTGTCAAACTCTTGGTCATATAGCACAGTAACATCAGAGTACAGATGCGACCACGCAGGTCCATCGAAAGGATGCACAACAAATGAACGGACATGCAACAAGTATGAATGTGCATCAACATATACGCATGTTAGTAGAGTGCCAAACGAATATGAAACAACATGCCTCAGCAGGCAATGCAAACATAATGCAGATGCAGCAATGTTAAAATCAAAGGTACTCACAGTGGGTGTGTTATTATTCTTTTAAGCAATATTATTTCTCCTCGGGATTTCAACCGGATCCACAAAGTACCCCACTGTGGGTTAAACAACACCACAAGGGACCTGTTTCATTTCCATAATGAAAACATATTATCATTATATGTTCTTTAACAATTTACCATCAACTTGTATAAAATAAAGTGCTACAACATTCGGAAACGTCATCCGAAACTCATATTATATACCGTTATTCAAGGTGTTATTATTCCCAATTAACCCTCCATTATATGCCTTATTATAATACAAAAGATATCCCAAAAGTTTGTTTATTTGACCATAAATTCGGATCCTTTTAAACCCATCCGAATTACCCAAAAACTTATAGAACTCGCCGAGTAGGACAGGAACTCGCCGAGTTCCTATCCGAATTTCGGACCTTAACTGAATTTCGGACCCATCCGGATTGGGTTGACCCATCCGAGTTCGGGTTGACCCATCCGAATTCGGACCCCTCCGAGTTCGGTTCTTAGCTTGATTTCGGTCTTATCCAAATTTCGGTTCTCATCCGAATTCGGGTCCCAACCGAATTCGGATCCAACACTTATGAATTTTATGAAGATTTATTCAACTGTTCTTGAGTACTCGCCGAGTTCCCCCTGAACTCGCCGAGTTCACCAGCAGGTTTGCAGTTCGCAACTTACGGATTTTAAGTAAAAATTTCCAAAACTTAAATCTAACAACATGCAATCCATACATTGATTTATTACTATATATTGAGTGTTTTTACATCATATTCCATAACATTAACATCTAATTTCGTCCAGATTTGGCCAAAAATGAGCAAAAACCTCAAGAACACATAACTTAATAAAAAGTCAGATTTCTAACCTTTTTGGATGAATTAACCGTTGATTCTTGTTTCCTAAGCTTCAGTAATCTTCAAAGGATGATTTTCAACTACTATAACCAACATGCATTACAAATTTTCAGATTTTAAAAATCCGAATTTTGTTTCATTATTCTTCAAAATAAAACCCCAAAACTTCAAAATTATATTCTTACCTTAAATCCAATCGATTCTTGTTAATTTCCAGATATAAATCCACGAATTTATCTTCACAATTTCGAATTTCAGCTGAGATTTAGAGAGAGATGGAGAGAATTTCTTGTAAGTTCAAATGGTGAAATGAAATGAAAGACACTAAAGAGTCTTTTATTCCAAAGTTTCGGCTATCGACACTTTTAGCCCTTCAACTTATCTGATCCCATTTAATACTGATTTTATAAATAAAAGAATTCTATCTTTTATTTATTATCCTTAATAATTTAATAATTATTCTCACTTAAATAAATTGAAATTTCTAAATTTCCAAATAATACAACAAACTTTATAATTAATCTAAATTCCGTACCAACTTTCATAATTCAACTTAAATTACAATTTAAACTTAATAAACTTCAAATACAATAATTTAAATCCGAGGATGTTACAAATTTCATCAAACTTATTAATGTGTTCATTAACGACTTCTGTTTCATTAACATGAATATTTTCGTTATTTTTAGGTTTAACAAAATATTTAGTTAAAGATCCATGTAATGAACTAGTTAGTTCTTGATCTTTTCTCTTTCGTTTTCTATTTGTTGTTTTCGAGAAAACATGGTAAATCAAAGTCAATCAAATAAGATTTATAAAATAAAACAATAGTCGAAGATAGAACGATAAAATGTGATCAAAATAGAGGGAGCGATAAGCCGATAAGCCATGAACAAGAAAATCCATCAATCAACAATATCAAACAAAAAGCAACAAGCCAACAATCTGCAATAAGAAACACCATGTCACCATGTTAGGCATAAAAAGGCCTCAGTCAAACCTGTTCTGCATCTGAGGGGGAGATTTTCAATCAAACCTGTTGATGCATTTGAAGGTTGAATTTAAGGCCTGTAATATGCCTTATTGAAACCTAAAAATGATTTGCAATATCAGTTCAAAGCTGTTCACCCTGTTGAATGTGTTGCAACAAAGGCAGTTTGTCCAAGCTGTTCAGTCTGCTGAACAGGCTGGACATAAACTGTCTACGCTGCTCTACACTGGTGAGCAGCTTGGGCAGTTTTTAAGTGTTCTGTTCTTTGTGAATAGTACCTGTTCTTTGTGAACAGGCTACACACTTTATGGAATGTGTTTCCAAGTCTTCATGTATTTTTTTTGGCTAGAAGATCAGTTTACAAAGTCGAAGACAAAGTGGAAATCAGAACTGCTCAGCCTGCCCAAGCTGTTCTGTTACATGAAGACAAAAGGATATTTGAAAAAGGGTGACAGACCTTTTTCTTATATCAAAATAGGCCTTGACAAAGGAAGAAAGACGCAAAGTTGACATTCCTTATTTGGTTAAAGGCAATGCAACAGTAGACAAAGTGAAAAGACAAAAGTTCTGCCCACATGAAGACAAGTCTGCTTTTCAGAATGTGCAGAAAAGGTTATGTTGTCTTTTCAACAAGACTTTTCCTTTTTCCTTTCGTCCAATGAAGAAGCTTCACTTAGATCCTCTGAGTGAGTATAAAAAGAAACTTCCAAGGATTGAAAGAATAAGCAAAAGAAGCTAAGTGCTGAAAACCAAGAGTGAACGTGCATTCAAGTGTGTTTTTCATGCATGCAAGTCTGCTTGAATAAAACAGTGCTTGGTGTCTAAGCTGTTCTTGTTCAAGCTGTTCCTCTGAGTCTTGTAAACGCAGTGAGTGATTCTTAGTGAGTGTATTCATTGTAACTAGTTTAAGTCTGTCTTAGACTAGTTAAACATACTGTTGTATCTGTCATCTCAGCTTGAACCTTTCCGCATTCAAGCTTGTTTGTAATTAACATTTGTTGATAATATATACAAACATTGAGAAAATAGTGTGTAGTTTTTAAATTGTTGTATTCACCCCCCCCCCCTCTACAGCTTAAGGCTATATACTTGGGATATCTGTTGGGACCTACAACTGGTATCAGAGCAGTTTAGAGTGTGTGTCATTCTAGATCTCTCATTCTCCCAAAGTTTCCATGGACAACAGTGCTGCAAGTTCCTCATACTATGACAATGGCTCAATGGGCAAACCTCCAAAGTTCAATCATCAGAACTTTTCTGGTTGGAAGTGCAGAATGATGCTCTATTTAGAGAATCTGGATGTGCAACTACCAGAGATTGTAATGGAGGGTCCCTATGTGCCAACCTCTGTTACAACCATAACTCCTGCTGTTGAAGGAGCTGCTCCTGAAATCAGAACATTTGAGAAAGCAAAAGCTCAATGGTCTGATGAAGACAAAAGACTGGTGGCTCTTGATGCAAAAGCCAGAAACAACCTGGTCATCTCTCTGCCTGATGATGTGTTCAAACAGGTTAAGAAGATGAAAACTACAAAGGAGATGTGGGATACTTTGTGTACTGTTTATGATGGACCCACAATCACACTTGACAACAGGATTAATAATCTTGTTAGACAGTATGAACTCTTTTTTGCAAAACCAAAGGAGACTCTCACTGAAACCTACACCAGGTTTACTGCTCTTGTAAATGATCTCAAAGCTGTTGGGATCACCAAGGACAGCCTGACTTTGGTAAACAAATTCTTAGACGTCCTGTCTGAAGAATGGAATTATTTTTCTACAATCTTAAGGAATTCAGGTACCATCAGAAGTATGGATCTTGTTAACCTGTATGGATCCTTACTGAATGATGAGCATTCAAGGCAACAGAAGAGGAATGCCTTGGAAATATCTAAGAAAGGTGTTGCCTTTATGGCCAGTGTGAGACAACCTGTAAATCAAGTGAGTGATGTGTTCACTCAACCTGATCAACAGGCTGATGATAAGGAGGAAATGTCTGATGAGGAAGATAATGCAGATATTGCTGAACAGGATGATGAGCAAATGATAGCCATGCTTGTCAAAAGGTTTAACAAGAAAAGGTTTGGAAGAAACATGCTGCAGGGAAGCTCAAATGCTGTTAAAAAGAAGGCATTTCATAAGACAAAAGTTGAGTGCTTCAAATGTGGCAAACCTGGCCATATAGCTGCTGATTGTGTGTCAAAAGCTGTTGGTCAGTCATCCAAACCATACAAGACAAACAGGGATGATGGCTATAGGGTTAAGTACCTTATGGCTATGGCTAAGCTGAGGAAGTTGGAAAACTCAGTGGTTTCCAACCGGCAAAAGGGACTTATGGCAGAGACTTGTGACTGGGAGGAGTCTGATTCATCATCTGATGAAGAAGACAATCACTGTCTGATGGCCAACACTGATGTCCCATCAACAAGCAACTTCAAACAGGATCTGGTTGAAGCTGAAGCTTTTAGCAGCTTGGAGAACTGGAACCCTACAATGATGTATAAGGTAAAAAATTTTATGGATTACAGTTCTGACGAAAAAGTTAAAATGTATGAATATATGCTTGTTGATCTGAAAGCTGCTGTTGAGAAGCAAACTGTTTTATTATCTGAAATCTCTAAGCTTAAAACTGATCTTGAAACAAAATCCAGTAAACTGGACAGTTTCCATAAGTTGGAAACTGAGCTTGATGAACTAAAACATATCAATTCCATTTTACTGGAAAAGAAGAGAGAAACAGATATAAAACATGCTAAGCTTCAAAAGATAGTTGACTCTTGGTGCCAATCTGCACAAAAAGTCAGCCACTGCATAAGTCAGCAGATTCCTGCACAAATCCAAGCCTATCTTGGAGGGGATCTTGACACAACAGCTTCCATTGTTGAGGTTAATAATTTGAAAGAAGACTTGTCCACTCTTGGTGAGCTTCCAAACACTTTTATTCAAAAAGTGAATGGTAAATTAATCTCAACAAACAGGTTTGTCAGGCCTCAAAACACTGACAGCTCGTGTGAACCTAGCACAAAAGCTGCTGATGAAATAAGTTTTCCATCAAATCAGCTTGGTAAGTGTTCTGCTGATTCACACAAGCAAAAGAAAGGAAAGCATGTTCAAACTGCAGCTGTAGACACCAAGCCTGTTGACAAAACAGGCTTTGGGTCTAAAGCTGATGTAAAAAGGCATACTAATCCCTTTAATGCTGAACATTTTGAAAAGAAGTTTTCAAAAGGTAAGCAGTCTGCTTTTAACAAGGGTAAGTCTCATGTTAAAGGCAAACCTGCTGTGATTTCGAATAAGTTTTCTAATCATAGTGGTAAGCTGGTTTTAAATGAAAATAAGTCCTTCAAAACCAAACATAATGATTATGTTGATAGGCAACATCAATCACATCTCAGGAAGGACAAAGGCAAAGTCGTTACTCAGCCTGAGAGATCTAGGAATAAGTTTCCTAAACCTGTGGAAGTTCAAAAGCCAATTAAGCTTCCTATCTTTGACATTTGTCCTCCTAAAAAGAGGAAAGAAGAGATAGGCAAAGCTGTTGCTATTGAACTTTCCACTCAAGCTGTTCATTCATCAAATAGTAATAAGTTTGCTAAATCTACTGGCCAAAGACTGTCCTGAAACTGAGGACATGAGGCATGCTGACTCTGATGGTTCCCTCACAACTAACATAAACAGTGTTGGAAACATCTTAGTAAATGAAAGTGGTATCCAAACTGATACCATTCAAATAGGGAATATTAGTGTTGATTTCACAAGTCCATCAACAAATGTTGATGAAGTAGGAGAACTCATCTCTGTGATGAGTTCCCCTAAAAATGACTAATATTCTTCTTGTCACTCTGCAGGAAAAACAACCATCCCTGGTTTGGTACTTGGACAGTGGCTGCTCAGGGCACATGACAGGTTGTAAAGACCTGCTGAGTGATCTCAGGCCTGAAAAAGGGCCAAAAGTCACATTTGGTGACAATGTACAGGGATCCACTGAGGGATATGGAGCTCTTAAAGCTGGTGCTGCAGTGTTCAAACGAGTAGCCTATGTGGTTGGCCTAAAACATAATCTTGTTAGCATAAGTCAACTGTGTGATGCTGGCTACAAGGTTAATTTTGATGAGCACCTGGGTTACATATTAGATTTCCAAGGCAAAGTTGTGTTGTGTGCTCAACGAAAGAAAGGTGTATATGTTGTGGACATGCAATCTGCTGATCCTACAACTGAAACCTGTTTTCTTACAAGAACAAATGTAGACTTAAACTGGTTATGGCACAAAAGGCTGTCACACCTGAACTTCAAGAACATAAACAAACTCTGTAAGAAAGAGTTGGTGACAGGTTTGCCTTCCATGACCTTTGTTAAGGATAAACTCTGCACAGCTTGTGAGAAAGGCAAGCAGAGGAAATCATCATTTAAATCCAAACATAACTTTTCTATTGATACTCCTCTCTTCTTAATCCATATGGACTTGTTTGGACCTGTTAATGTCCCAAGTCTAGGAGGAAGAAGATACACTCTAGTAATGGTTGATGAGTTCTCCAGGTACACATGGGTTATCTTCTTGAAGATCAAAGGAGAGGTTGCTAGAGAAATTATTGGATTTGTGAAAAAGATGGAAATGTTGAACTCTGCCCAAGTAAAGCAGCTTAGAAGTGATCATGGTACTGAATTCAGAAACAGTACACTTAAAGACTTCTGTGAAGAGAAAGGAATCACTCAAAATTTCTCAGCTGTAAGAACTCCACAACAAAATGGAGTTGCTGAAAGGAGAAACAAAACTCTCATTGAAGCTGCTAGAACCATGTTGTGTGCATCTGGTTTACCTTCATTATTCTGGGCTGAAGCTGTTAACACTGCTTGCTTCACCCAAAACAGATCCTTAGTGGTGAAGAGGTTCAACAAGACCCCCTATGAGCTACTCAAAGGGAGGAAGCCAAATGTCAGTTACTTCCATATGTTTGGTTGTCCCTGCTTCATTCTGAATCAAAGGGACCAACTGGCAAAATTTGAACCAAAAGCTGATGAAGGTGTGTTTGTTGGCTACTCTGCTATCTCCAAAGCCTACAGAGTGTACAACAACAAAAGAAAGGTGATAGATGAATCTATCAATGTCACCTTTGAAGAGTCCAAGAATGCTTCCACCAAAGCTGTTCCTGAATCAGTTTCAGGAGAATTAAACTTTGATGATCTCATGCATTCAAACAGTGAAGATGACTCAAAAGCTTCCACTACACCCAGTATGGAACCTGCTAACCATGATGGACATGATGTTGATTGTGTCAATACACCCTGTGTGAATAAGTGTACCGACTTAATTACAACTGCATGTCCTGAACCTATCAATGCTGATTTTCCTAGTTCCTCTGCTGATATGTTCAACAGTGGTCAATCATGTTCAACAAGTGAACAGGCTCAAGACAACAGTGTGTCTGAAAATCTTGAGAGCCGTTCAACAGGACCTGCTGAAGATGCTGATAACTCAGGAGAATCCTCATTGAAAAATGATCCTAAGTGGATCAAATGTCACCCAAATGATCAAATAATTGGTGACATCAACAAAGGGGTGCAAACAAGGTGGGACAACTTAGGGAACTTCTGTATGTTCTCTAGTTTTGTTTCACTAATGGAGCCAAAGAAGGTGGATGAAGCACTAAAAGATGCCAATTGGATCACTGCCATGCAAGAAGAACTCAATCAGTTTGAGAGAAACAAGGTATGGAAGTTGGTCCCTCCTCCTAAAGGTAAAACTATAATTGGCACTAAATGGGTTTTCAGGAATAAAATGGATGAGCAAGGTCATGTCATTAGAAATAAGGCAAGACTGGTTGCTCAGGGTTATAGACAGGAGGAAGGATTTGACTATGATAAGACATTTGCTCCTGTGGCCAGGCTAGAAGCAATTCGTTTGTATCTAGCCTACGCTGCTCATAAGAGCATTAAGGTATTTCAAATGGATGTGAAGAGTGCATTTTTGAATGGGAAGCTGCAAGAAGAAGTTTATGTCAAGCAGCCTCCAGGTTTTGAAAATGAACAACATCCAGGTTTTGTCTATAAGTTGGACAAAGCTCTCTATGGTCTCAAACAAGCCCCTAGAGCCTGGTATGACACTCTTACTGAATTCCTTATAAGCAATGGGTATTCCAGAGGTAAAGTGGATACCACACTGTTTATAAAGAAGGTGAAGTCTGATATTATGCTTGTTCAAATCTATGTGGATGACATAATATTTGGTTCTACTAATGAACAACTATGCAAGAATTTTTCATTACTCATGAAATCCAAATATGAAATGAGTATGATGGGAGAACTTACTTTCTTTTTAGGATTACAGGTTAAACAAACTTCAACTGGAATTTTTATAAATCAAAGAAAGTATACTTTAGATCTCTTGAAAAAGTTTAAATTTGATCAAAGTTCTCCTATTAAAACCCCAATGGCAACCAATGTAAAATTGGATGCTGATGCTAGTGGCAAAGCTGTTTCAGTAACAGCTTACAGAGGCATGATTGGGAGCTTGCTATACTTAACTGCTAGTAGACCTGATATTATGTTTGCTGCCTGTTTGTGTGCCAGATTCCAAGCTGATCCAAAGGAATCTCATCTAGCTGCTGTTAAAAGAATCTTCAGATACCTAAAGGGTACACCAGGTTTGGGTCTTTGGTATCCCAAAGACTCAAGCCTTGAACTAACAGGTTATTCAGATTCTGATTTTGCAGGCTGCAGGCTAGATAGGAAAAGTACAACAGGTGGATGTCAGCTCCTTGGTGGCAAGTTGATAAGTTGGTGTAGTAAGAAGCAGAACTCAGTGTCTACTTCTACTGTTGAAGCTGAGTACATTGCTGCTGGAATCTGCTGTGGGCAGATTCTGTGGATGCAGCATCAGCTTGAAGACTATGGGCTTGTGTATAGGAAAATTCCTATTCTGTGTGATAACACAAGTGCTATAGCCATTTCCAACAATCCAGTATTTCATTCAAGAACCAAGCATATTGAGGTCAGACATCACTTCATCAGGGATCACATTCAGAAAGGTAATGTGGAGGTAAGTTTTATTTCCACAAATGAACAGCTTGCAGACATTTTCACCAAACCTCTTGATCAAACAAGGTTTAATTACCTTGTCAGCAAGCTGGGCATGTTAAACAAATGTGACTAAGTGTCCTCAAAGGTCTAAGACATTGTATGTCTCACACTGCTCAAGTTTCTCAGAACAGCTTAGACAGAACAGGTTATGCATATTCTGTACTTAGCTATTTTTCTGAAATCCTTGAACAGCTTGAACATACAACAGGCTGAACAAAAACAGTTTACTCGTCCAGCCTACTCTGATGGTCCAGTCTTCACTCTGCTCATTCCTTCACACTGACTTACAAGACATTGTATTGTAACCTGATCAGCTATTGGACACAATCTATTCCTACATGGCTGAACAGGTTGAAGGAACAGCTTGAAAAATGAACCGCTTGTGATGACCCTGTTCATCACAGGTTTGACCAACAGCTTAGACCAACAGTTTTTAATTACCTTTCTTCACAATTAAGTTACTTAATTTCTGTTTTTATTTAACTTAATTACTGTGGATAATGTGGGTTACGTGTGTTAGTGATTAAAAAGGGCTCAAGTGATCTGACAAACGGTCTGACATGGACAACCGTTCCGTTTTCCGTTAACGACTTTTTCAAATCAACCGCCCAAACATTTCTCTCTCATCCCACTCACATTTAAATCCTATAAATACCTCATACTGTTTCATCTTCGTCTTTCTCACTACTATCATAAACCTCCTAAGAACCCTAAAAATCGACTAAGTGTCTTGTGCTTCTGCTACTTTCCCTACTTCCAAAATGGCTCACAGAAACAACCCCTTTCTACCAGTATTTGTTGGTGATGATGTACAGAAACACTCATCAGTCATCACAATGCTAACCATCAAACCTACTAACTACATTGTCAACCTCACAATCCCCAAAAACTATGTGGGGAAAGGTTATGACCAAATGGTGGAGTTTTTGACAGTTCATCCATAGAACTACGCCATGACTGCTACTCCTGGTGTCCTGTACCAGGAGATGGTATACGAGTTCTGGTACACTTGTGCCTACAACCCCAATACCAAAGTCCTCAAGGGGACTATTCTCAATGGGACTCAGACCATTGAGATCACTACTGATCTTCTCAGGGAGGTTCTTCATCTACCAACTGCTGATTCATATGACATGCCTCAACCTGAGAATGAACAAATGGGAAATTTGTTACGCTTCTGTGGTGTAGCAGAAACCAAAATCGGAGCTACACTGTTCAGGAAGGATCTGTCTCCTACCTACAGTTTTCTCTTTGCCTCCGTGGTGATGTGCTTTAGCAGCAAAGTTGGTTCATTTGACCAACTGAGCCGTGATGAAGTCCCAATAGTCCTACAGCTGGTGGATGGGACTACAATGGACATGGCTAAGTGGATCTTCCTGAACTTGAGGAACCTGGTGCAGCAGGAGACAAGACCAGCTGCTGTTCGATACCCCAGGTTTCTGAGCCTCATCTTCAGGCACATTTGTGGTTAGCACTTGTACAACTCTCAACCTCTACTTCATCCTGCTGCCTTCCCTGTAATAGGGAATAGAGTTTTCTACACTACTGTTCTTCCCAATGAGCCTCCTCTGTCAACACCAATGAGGAGGTTGTTAGGATTGGTGGAAGGACCCTCTGCTGTGAGGGTGGATCCAGAAGCTGCTCCCAAGAGAAAATCCAAAGCCAGGTCCAAGCATATTAAAAGGACCATGGCAACCACTGAAGTTGGGCCTGTCCACAAGAAGGCAAAAACAGTTCAGTCTAAGTCTGCCCCCTTAGCCTCTGTGGCTGAGGGGGAGCAGGCTCCTCACCCTGGGTCATTTGTTGCCCCTGAAGCCTTTGTGGCTGGTGCCTCTGTGGCACCTGAGACTATGGAACAGGTCAACCCACCTGTTTCTGACCCAGTCTCCAAATCTGTCCAGTCTGATCCTCTCCTCTCCTCTCCAACATCCCCCACTTCATCTCACATTCTATACCAACGCAAAAAGAAACCAACAGCCCAAACTAGCCCCTCTGTTCCCTCTCAACAGGGTTCAGTTGCAAATGAAGCAACCCCTACTGCCTCTCCTATTTTGGGAGAAGGTTCAGCACAATTGGAGCCTGCTTCACTCCATCCTGAGTCCACCCAGAGTCGGCATAGACCCTCTGGTTCCTCCCAACAGGAGCCAGTTGTACAAACGGAGACAGCCACCTCAACTATTCCAGCCTCTCAACAGGTTGAGAATATTAAAAGACAGGAGTCCTCTCCACTCCATACTGTGTCCACACTGTCCCCACCTCAAACTTCTTTACACCCTGAGTCTGCACCAGGTGTCCACACTGCTGGTATAGACCAATCAGCAGATCAGCCTCCAACTTTTGTTCCCTATGATGCAGCTGTTCAACACCAAACAGCTGCTGAGGGACCAACAACCCAAGCTGATGAACCTCAGGGAACATACCATTCCTTTGGTGAGGCTGCTCCTTTTGTGCACACTCCATCAGCAGGTTTCACCACTGCTGATGTTGAAATGCATATCCCATCTCCCCATGATGAGGTGCTTTTACACCAAGGCACTGCAGAGGGAATACCCACTGGCCTTCATGAAGGTGTTGCAACACAAGCAGCATCTGAAAGGCCCCCCATATCAACTCCTTCTCCTGATGATGCAGCTACAGCCGCTGCTGAGGGACCCTTTGACCCCTCCAAGCTGGGCCACATTACTTTTGCCCAGGCTATGAAGCTTCTCTCAAATGTTCCTCTTCCCTCTCCATCACATCCTCATACACCAGCCTCATCATCTTCTTCTCCATCAACCCAATCTAAACAATCCACCCATACACCTCCATCTCCTAAAGACCTGCCTTTGAAGGATCAGCTTTCCCTGCTGACCAACAAAGTTGGTTCTTTAGAAACCTCTATGTCCTCTCTACCATCTCTTATTTCAGACTCTGTGTCTGAAGAGCTTAAGGTATTCTTTGATCTGTTCAAGGATTCCTTCCCTGCCACTCCAAAAACTGATAATTCTCCACAACTGCCTGCACTCACTGCACAACTGCAAAATGTATCCACGTCCCTCTCCTCAATTCTTTCACTACAACAGGACTCAGTGTCCTCAATGACAGCTATTTCTCAACAGCTGTCATCTCTCCTAACTTCTTGCAATTCTACACTTCCTGCCACTCTGGCCAGCTTAAACACACTCATTGGCTCCCTATCCAATTCTGTGTCATCCAACCTTGCTGATGTGCAAGATTCTCTTGAACTCCATCTTGCACAGCTTCAAAGTTTGTTGTTCACAGCTTCTGATAGGGAAAACATTGTCAAGCTGACCTCCCTTGCTGATAACCAATCCTGTTCTCTTCAAACCTGTCTTTCCCAGCTTGCAGAGGTGAAGGACAACCTGGCTTTCTTAGTGAATAGCCTTGTTGGCCCCAAGCCTGCTGCCAAAACTGCTGGCAAGCCTGCTGACTTTGTGTCTTCAGGCAGACCAGGTGTTGAAGGTGCTGGTACATCTCCTTCAAAGGGGGAGAAGTCATCTGCCTCGAAGACTAAGTCTAAGGGGGAGAAAACTTCTTCTCCTAAGGAGAAATCAGTACCTGCAATACTCACTGGTCAACCAGCAGGAGCATCTGCAACAGGTACAATGGAGGGTGCTTCCCAAACTGCTCAGCCTACTCAGGCTGAAACTCCAAACCCTACTCAGTCTAAGGGGGAGGAATTTATTCCTGAGGACATGCCAAGCAGTAGAAGGAGGCATATGATTCTAGAAGAATAAGAAGAGGACGAGGAGGAGGAAAGTTCTGAAGCTGATGTCACTACAGCAGCTAAAGGAAAAGAAAAATCAGCGGTTGGTCCCCAACAACAGAAAGCAGCAGAGATTAAATTTCACAAAGCCAGGGTCAAAGAAATGGGTCTTCCTATGCACAAATACTTTGAGTTTAGAGAAGAACAGCTTCAAGCCCTGGAAGCTCTAAGGAAAGAAGAAGAATCTGTCAAAGCTGCTAAGTCTTTTGCACTTCAACAGGCAAGGAAAGTTAAAATGTCCTCTCTGGTTGTGCAAAAGAAAATATTGGAAGCTGCTAAGGGATCAGCAGAAGAGAAGGAAGCAGAAAAAGAAAAGGGTGCTCTGGTCTCAGTGACCAAAACTTCAGTGCCTTCTGCAAGAGCTCAGTTCCACTTTGACAACCTGGCAAGAAGAAAATTTCAGGATATTGCTGATAGAAGGCTTGCCAAGGAAGCAATTGTCAAAGCTGTTCCCATTTCAAGAAAAGGCAGTCAGTGGAAGTTGAATATAACTAGAATGGGTGCAACAGGCCCAGAACTAGAAACATATGACTACACTGATGTTGCACAGATGGGGTACAGAGAATGGATTGAGCTGGCAGTTGCTCTGAGCGAGTCTAAGTCAGAAACTGCTAAGACTGTCAGAGCATATGTCAAGAAACTGATGGAGAGAGTGAAGAATCTTGGCCTGATCTCCAAAGAAGTTAGTGAAGATGTCTATGTGACACAACCAAAAATAAAGGCCAGGAGGACAAGGAAAGATACTGAGCTGGAAGAACTCCTTATGATGATTGAACAAGGAGACTATGCTGTGGAGATCAAAGGAGTTAACCACAGCCTGCCCAAAGGAGTGGAGTTTGAAGAAGGTAAGGTAATTGAAGAACCTGAGTTGGGGGCATTTTTTGTAGATCCCTTAACCCAGAGAAAGTGTTTTCAGAGAGCTTCAGACATACACAAAGTTGGTCTTAAGCAGCTTGCAGCCTTCAGAAATTGCCAACTCCTTCAGACAGTCCAGCAAGTGTAGAGCAGCCATCTGGGATGAGCTGAGAGGTTTTTATGACAGAGGTGAGCTTCAAGATCCAAACTTCATGTTTCTCAGAGTTGAAATTCAAGATCTGGAAGAAACAAGGGAGGAACTTGAAAGAATGTTTGAAGAAGGACTGCCACCTCCAGTACAGTGACGTCCATCTACCAATCAGGGTAGGTGAAGAATGGAAGCTGTCCATCAGTTGGACAGGCTTACCACTATCTGCTCCCAACACAAACAGTCCAAAATCTGCTGTACATTAGTTGTACTTTAATTACATATGTTGTAATTTCACTTTTGCATCAGTTGTAATATACATCAGTACATCAGTTGTACCTTTGTAAGAACATGTGTTGTTTTATGTAATTAAGAATCAGTGTATATATAAACTGATCTTTTACTTTACTTTGATGTTGTAATTTTATTTCAGCAAATGTACTGTAAAAATATATGGTGATTTTTGATAAGGCCAGCTTAGACTGGTTATTGTAAATAGGGGGAGATTGTTAGGCATAAAAAGGCCTCAGTCAAACCTGTTCTGCATCTGAGGGGGAGATTTTCAATCAAACCTGTTGATGCATTTGAAGGTTGAATTTAAGGCCTGTAATATGCCTTATTGAAACCTGAAAATGATTTGCAATATCAGTTCAAAGCTGTTCACCCTGTTGAATGTGTTGCAACAAAGGCAGTTTGTCCAAGCTGTTCAGTCTGCTGAACAGGCTGGACATAAACTGTCTACGCTGCTCTACACTGGTGAGCAGCTTGGGCAGTTTTAAGTGTTCTGTTCTTTGTGAACAGTACATGTTCTTTGTGAACAGGCTAAACACTTTATGGAATGTGTTTCCAAGTCTTCATGTATTGTTTTTGGCTAGAAGATCAGTTTACAAAGTCGAAGACAAAGTGGAAATCAGAACTGCTCAGCATGCCCAAGCTGTTCTGTTATATGAAGACAAAAGGATATTTGAAAAAGGGTGACAGACCTTTTTCTTATATCAAAATAGGCCTTGACAAAGGAAGAAAGACGCAAAGTTGACATTCCTTATTTGGTTAAAGGCAATGCAACAGTAGACAAAGTGAAAAGACAAAAGTTCTGCCCACATGAAGACAAGTCTGCTTTTCAGAATGTGCAGAAAAGGTTATGTTGTCTTTTCAACAAGACTTTTCCTTTTTCCTTTCGTCCAATGAAGAAGCTTCACTTAGATCCTCTGAGTGAGTATAAAAAGAAACTTCCAAGGATTGAAAGAATAAGCAAAAGAAGCTAAGTGCTGAAAACCAAGAGTGAACGTGCATTCAAGTGTGTTTTTCATGCATGCAAGTCTGCTTGAATAAAACAGTGCTTGGTGTCTAAGCTGTTCTTGTTCAAGCTGTTCCTCTGAGTCTTGTAAACGCAGTGAGTGATTCTTAGTGAGTGTATTCATTGTAACTAGTTTAAGTCTGTCTTAGACTAGTTAAACATACTGTTGTATCTGTCATCTCAGCTTGAACCTTTCTGCATTCAAGCTTGTTTGTAATTAACATTTGTTGATGATACATACAAACATTGAGAAAATAGTGTGTAGTTTTTAAATTGCTGTATTCACCCCCCCCCCCTCTACAGCTTAAGGCTATATACTTGGGATATCTGTTGGGACCTACACACCATATCAAACCAGAATGATAAATTGACAGATTCTGAGATTCAGTTGCTCAAAAATCAAAATAGAATGCTCAATAGACAATAGTACTTAATCAAAAACATAATGTTGAATGCATATGCCCTGTGGGCTGTGGCAGAATGCTCTTATGCTCAATATCATGGTAATTAATCAAAAATTCACAATGCTCAATAGTTATTAACAAAAACAGAATGCTCAATCGTTCTTAATCAGAATGCTCTTAATTGCTCAATAAGACAGATTACAGATAGTATCATAGAATGGCAGATTGCTCAAAACCAAATCAGACTAAAATAGATGGTAATGTAAATGTGAATGCTTAATTGCTCAAATAGAGAGACACACAGATGAAAATTTCAAACACACAGTGAGACAGAGATGAAAATTTCAAACACACAGTGAGACAGAGACACAAATAGAGAGACACACAGATGAAAATTTCAAACACACAGTGAGCGGCTGAGGGGTTGTTGGTCGAGACACACATAGAAGATGGATTATAAGCGATGGATTAAAGAATTGAATCAACCGGCGGCCATGGATGTTTCCAAGAGACATCCGCTAAATCCAAGCGCATGTAATGGTTTTCGCTCCATATTCTAATTACTTCCAAGACATTCGCCAAAATCCCAATCATTACCAAGATTCCAGTCAATCTTCCATCTCCCAAATCAATGCTCACGCCTCACTCGCTCAATGCCTAAATTGTCTCTCCAGCCCTATTCTTAGTTCTGGAAACTAAAAATGCCGATTGTTGATTTAGGGCAAAGGCAACGCTTTCAGTGGTACCCAATTGAACCTAGTCATGGATATGTTGGGCTAATTTAGTGATGCCCATAAATTTTTTGCAATTTTTGATGCCCTGGGCTTGGGCCATGTTTGCCCATGTATATGGGTCGGCCCTGTTGATATTTGTAACATAATGATAAACCAAATTGGAGCACTTTGCTTGTATTGATTCTGAAAATTGAGGTGGATCTGAACTTCAAGATATGTGTGTTTGAATGTAAGATAATTTTAAGGACATTTGTGACCTAGATTTTTTGGACGATTAGATGATGTTTTTTGAAGTGTTTTTATTTTTGTCATAAATTTGGTTCTAGAATCGTATAAAAACATGCCAAATCGTTTAACAAGGTTAACCTTTGATAAAACTTGGTTTTGATCACTTTTAGGGAAAACCCGTAAGCTTTTTTGTTGTATCAGTACTACGCATGTCATGTTTAATATAGAGCATGTTGTGCTCTGCAGCTGTCCACAATTCAAGTTTTGTTTTGCTCATAATCTTGTGATTTAAAGATCTATCAAACTATTAAAAGTTTGCATTGAATTTATGAGTTTATGAATTGATTATCAATTCATATATATATATATATATATATATATATATATATATATATATATATATATATATATATATATATATATATATATATATATATATATATATATATATATATATATATATATATATATATATATATATATATATATATATATATATATATAATATATAATATAGATATACATGTATATATATATACATATATATGTATATATATATGATATAATATGTATAATATATACATATATATACATATATATGTAGATATACATATATATATA
The DNA here is from genome assembly GCA_020465985.1 of Centrapalus pauciflorus. Taxonomy (NCBI): domain Eukaryota; kingdom Viridiplantae; phylum Streptophyta; class Magnoliopsida; order Asterales; family Asteraceae; genus Centrapalus; species Centrapalus pauciflorus. Next base: position 66,806 of record JAANYP010008075.1, read on the forward strand.
TATATACATATATATTATATATAATACATATATATATGGCATATATATATACATATATATGTATATACATATATATATACATATATATGTATATATATATATACATATATATATATATGTATATGTATATATATAACATAATTATATATATATAATATATATATTATATATATATATATATATATATATATATACAATCAGGTTCATCAGCGTACCTATGAGATTCCAGCGTACCCAGCGTACCCTAATGTGAATGATCATTCACATTTTTTTAATAGACATGTATAAGACAACATTATAAGTTTTTTTTTTCAAAAGTAGCAACATCATAAATCTTGTGAATGGTAAAAAAAGAACATGTGAATGGTCATTCACACCATTCACATAGTGTGAAATGATCATTCACATGGATGACGATTCACATAAATATGCATTGAGCATTCACATAATTTTTAAGGACACAGAAAGTGTGAATCTATGTGAAATTCATATATCATGCGTATAACGTTAAATTAAACATGGTTATGTGAAAAAAAAATTTAAAAAAGTTTTTTAATGTTCGTACCTTCGGGTGCACTTGATTTCGAGAGGTACTTATTTGAATATATGTATATCTATTTGTGTGTGTGTGTTTTTGTTTGTTTTATTTAATTTTTGAACATATGTGCTTATATAGGTAATTATAGATCCCAAAAAGGTTTCCAAGTATTTTTAGATTAACCGTAGAGGGGGGTGAATAGAGTCTATCCTTTATTATACAGATTTTTCTCAATGTTTGTAGATATGTATTAACACTTGTTAGCTTTACAAACAGGTTTGGAATGCAGAAGGATCCAAACAGAGATGACATATATGAACAACAGACTATGACTAGTCTAAGACACTCTCAACTAGTTACAATGATATGACTCACTAAAATTCACTCACTGTTTACACAGTCAGTGTTTACAAGATACAGATTGATCAACTTTGAAAACTAAACATCTAAGACACACTTAGCTTTTTCACTCAAGTTGAACTGAACGTGCATGCATGAAAAACACACTTTCTTTTTTGCACTCACGTTCTCTGTTTGTGTATGTCTCACACTTCTCTCTCCTTATAAGCTTCTCTTTTATATGCATTCAGAGGATCCCAGTGAAGCTTCTTCATTGGTTGTAGGGAAAGCAGGAATGTCTTGTAATGAGACAAATTTGTTTTTCTGCACCACGAAAAATCTACCAAAAGTAGTTTTGTCTTCTTACTACATAATCTTTGTGTTTTCCTTTTTGTCTCTGTCGTCTTTAGCTTTACCCTAAAGAGGAATGTAAACTAGTGACCTTTATTCTTCCTTGTAAAGCCATTTTGGTATAAGAAATGGTCTATTACCCATTTCACATATCCTTTTTGTCTTCATACTTCAGAACAACTTTGACAGATATACAACGTTCAAAACTTGGTCTTGAATCTAAGGTTGATTTCAACGTTCAAAACTTTGTCTAAAGATATGGAAACATATTCCATGAAGTGTTTGACCTGCTCGCAAAGAACAAGTTCTGTTCACAAAGAACAGAACACTTAACCGTGTTAAACTGACCAACATATATGGACAGCTTAGACATAATCTGTCAAACCTGTCCAACAGATATGGATAGTTTTGACAAACTGCCAGGTTACAACTAATGTAATAGTGTAACACAGACTTGGGCTGATTTTGCAAATCACTTATCAGGTTTGATTGAGGCATTAAAAAGCCTTAAAATCTCCTAATAAGTGTATCAATCAGCTTTGATTAGATATCTCTCCTTATGATAATGAACATGTTTAATTGATGCCTTTTTGTGCCTAACAATCTCCCCTTATCTTCAGTCCAAGGCTGACCACATCAGCTTTCACTATATATATATTTACAATACAGATGCAGAACAAAATTACAATAGTAAAGTAAATGATCAGCTCATATATAATGAAGGCTGTCTATAAACAACTTATGTTTACAAAAAATGAAAAATACAACTAATGTACATTACAACAAAAATTACAAGTACAACTAATGAACTGTTTTTGTCGGGAGTAGTTAATGGTAAGCCTGACCAACTAATGATCAACTTCCACTCTTCTTCTACACACTAGTTGTAGATGGATCCTTCTCCTTTTGCTTCTCTTTTTCCAATTCAGCAGCAGCTTGGATAAGTTTTTCTTATTCCAAACCAGCTAGGATTTCCGTTTTGACTTCAAAGCTTTCAACTTCTATTTTAAGGTAAAATTGTTCTCTACTGTCAAGTTCACCCCTAGCATTACAGGCTGCTAGCTGAGTTAGGATGGCAACTCCATCTGAAGTGATCTCTATATACAGGCATACATCTGAGGGCAAGAAGCTGTTTGGCTCCAGCTTTGTGAATATTTGAAGCTATCTGGAAACACATCTTCCTAAAAAGAGGATCCACAAAGGATACTCCAGCTTCAAGTTCTTCAATGAACTTTCCCTCGAGTGGTTTCCAAACCCTTTATTTCAATGGCATAGAACCCCTGCTCTATCAGCATCACTATCTCTTAAATTCTGTATCCTTCTTTTGTATTCTTGGCTTGAGTTTGGACTCCATTCCTGAAGTACCTTTAATCATCTCTTTAGGTATAATACCCAACCCCTTAACCTTTTCCAACAGCTTCCTTACAAATGCTCTAACAATTTTAGCAGTTTCAGACATTGAATTACTTAGAGTAACTGCAAGCTCAACCGATTTCCTGTACCCCATCTTGGCTACATCTGTTGCTTCATATGGCTCCATTTCAGGGCCATCAGCACCGAATCTTGTGATTTGTAGCTTCCATGGCTGATTCCTCCTTGAGGTGGGAACAACTTTGACAATGGTGTCCCTGGCTAGTCTTCTTTCAGCAACGTTATAAAATTTCTTTTTAGCCAGGTTGTCAAAGTGGAACTGGGTCTTGATTGATGAAGGGGTCGTGGACACGACTTCTCTTTGGTACTTTCAGTTTCTTTTGACAGCTTCCTCCAACTTCCTTTACACTACCAAAGATGACATTTTTACTTTCTTTGCCTCTTTGACAGCCAAAGCCTGAGTAGCTTTCACAGAGGCTACCTCCTCTCTTGCTTTTTCAAGGAGCTCAGCTTGCTCTTGTTTTCACTAATAGTATGTTTCTACTGAAACTTTTATCTCCTTTGCTTGGGCTTTAACATATTGAAGCTGAAGCTCTCTTTTAACATCCATATCCATAACAGACTTGCCTTTTCCTTTGGCTGATGTGGATGGAGCAATCTCAACCTCCTCCTCTTCTTCTGATGATTCCAATATTAATTGTCTTCTTTTATTGGGTCTGGCCTCAGTCATAAGTTTCTTCACGTTAGATGGTGCAGGGCTTGGAGACTTACCCTGAGTAGGCTCAGCAGTCCTGGAATCATGAGATGTACCTGCAGTAACACCAATTGTTAGTTGGCCTGTTGCTTGCCCAATTGAAGTTGATTACTCCTTGGAAGGAGATGAATATTTCTCCCCCTTAGACTTAGAGGAAGATTTTTCCCTCTTTGCCTTTGAGACAGACTTTTTCTCCCCCTTTGAAGGAGATGGCACAGAGCCTTCAACATGAGTGCTGCCCAAAGGAAAAGATCAAGTGGCTTGGCTGCAGCAGGTTTGGTAACAGGTGTTGGACCAACCAGGCTATGCACTAAGAAAACCAAGCTATCCTTCACCTCGGCTAACTAGGTAAGGCATTTCTCTAGAGAGGATGACTGAGATGTAGTGGTAGCTGAAAGAATGGAAATTGCATCTCTGTCAGCATCATTGAACATGATGCTTTTAAGTTGTGCAAGAGTGAGATTTATGGACTCATGCACATCTTCAAAGCCAGATGCCACTGAATTTGAAAAAGATACCACTAAGGTACTTAGAGAGGCTAAGGTGGAGGGTAGAGAGACAGAACATGCTTCAGCAATACTTGACAGCTGTTGAGAAACATTTGTCAAGCTGGTCACAGAGTCCTGCTGATGATAGAGAATGGATGACAGGGAAGATGAGATTTGATGCAGCTGTGCAGTGAGTGCAATAAGTTGAGAAGAATAACCATGTTGAGGTGAGGGTTGGGGAAAGGATGACTTGAACAAATCAAGGATTCCTGCAAGCTGTGCAGACACAGAGTTTGCAATGGTCGATGGCAGGGTCGACATGGATTTGTCCAAAGAATCAACCTTGTTAGACAGCACATGAAGCTGTTCTTTTAAGGAAAGATCCTTTGGTGATTGAGGAGTATGTGTGGATCGTTTGGATTGTGTAGAAGGGGATGAAGGGGAGGATGTAGGTGAACCTTGAGGGGATGATGAAGGTTCACTTGGTGTTGGTAGAGGCACAGTGGAAAGAAGTTCCATATCCTGTGCAAATGAGAGATGACCCAATTTAGAAGGGTCAATGATAACCTCAGCAGTGGCTAAACCTGCATCATGAGTTGAGGTAGGTGGCTTCTCAAGAACCACTGGTATTGTAAGTCCTTCATCGAATTCATGGGTAGGACCCTCAGTGGTGCCTTGGTCTAAAGACACCTTTTCATGGGTTAAGATAGGATGCATTTCAACATCATCAGTGGTGAAAACTGGTGATGGAAATTGCAGATAGGTGAAGCCTTCACCGAAAGGCTGGTCTATACCCTATGGTTCATCAGGTTAGGGTATTCGTCCTTTAATAACTGGTGGGGATGTACCGGTAGTATCATGAGGAACAGAGATTGAAGGTTGATCAGTTGGTGGGCTAGAACCAACAGTTTTGACACCTTGTGCTGACTCAGATGGTGTAGGAGAAATATGAGTGGGGGACATTATGGACAAAGTGTGGACCATTGGAGGTTTCATGCTAGCTTCCAAATCATTCATTCATAATTCTAAGTTCCTACATTCTGAAAGGGATCCAACTTTTGAGACTCAAGATAATTGGAACTTGGAACATAGTTATAAATAATCTCTTTGGTTCATTGGATGTGAAGTATTAGAGGTGTTCCTACTTTGGGCACTAGCTGTCAGATCAGACTCTGCTGTGGAAGCGTTCTTCACGGGAGAAATCGGTTTTCTCTAAAGGTTAGTTTTTTTATTCTCTCTTTTATTTTATTGAGTTGCTTTACTTATTTGGTTTAGATCCGTTAGGGTTAATATTCTTGCTGTTGTTAGATTATTTATTTTTCCACCAAGTTTAAAATTAATCTAGCTAGGGTATTAAAAACCCATCAGTGGTATTAGAGTAGCTTAACCTCATAAGTTTTGCACTCAATTAATTGCGAGGCGTAGAATTTTCAAAAAACAATTTCGAAAAATTGTATTTTTATTTAATTTCGAAAGTAGTTTTAATTTTAAATAGTTTTACTTTTTGGAAATTAAATTGTTTTAACTTGGAAAATTAAATTTTAAATGCTTAAAATTTCGGATATTATTCAAAATTGAAATATGAATTTATTTAAAAATTTTCGGAATGTAGTTTAATTTTGAAGGATTTGATTTTAGGGTTTATTGATAAAGATACCTTAGAGATTAGTTTGAGAAATTATCCGCATTAGGTCATTATCCTAGTTCCTAAATATCTAGAAATCGATTTAAATTAAGTTCCTATCCTAAAGGGTATAGATATAATTAATTTATTGTTAGGATAAACATGTATTATCCTAGGTTTAAATTTTGTGGATATTTATATTATATATATATATATATATAAAATTTAAACCCTAGTAGTTTTAAATTGTTTAAGATATACCCCAAGATAAAATGTTTAAAATAGACCCCTAAATTTTAAAATGTTTAAAATAGACCCCTAAGATTTAAAAGACATTTATATATATATATATATATATATATATATATATATATATATATATATATATATCTGTGTGTGTGTGTGTGTGTATTATAATGAACTATAGATATGTAACATTTCTAAACACATTGTCAGTCAATTGATAAATCGGCTCACCCATAGTGAACAAACTATAAGCGAGGTATAAGGCGGGTCGCAATGCTTCCCTAAAGGAGTAGGTTTTTAACAACCTTCACGTTGACCTGTCTCCTCCGCTTCGTTGTGCGTTCAATGGAGCTACCGAGAACTTTTGATAGGATAATGTTCAGATTAAAAGTATTAATCTAAAGTACTAAAACAAAATCTTGTTTTAGATATATCAAAACTGAATTAGTATGCTAACCCATGAAAACTGCACATTCCTTATATGAACTGTTAATGGGGCGTGTGTGGTTAACCGACACATTTATGTGAGGACATATTAGAAATGATGTGAAACTCGTGATTCTCGAGTGTACTCGTGCCGGGTATCACGCAGGATTTGCATGGTTAGATTCACCATCTAGTTCATGATCCTCGACATCCCAGTCATGAATAGTAGAAAGCATAACTGAGATTAACATGTCGTTGATGAAAATCAATAAATCTCAAAAGATCTAGGAGTTTAATAGAGATTGAAATTCACAAGATTATTGTCTACCTAAAATAATTTGTGGCGTGATTACGGCGACCCTCTTCACAAAACGAACACAAAATATGGATCTAGACTTAAATTAAATTGAATAATCAATTAAGGAATATTCATACTAACTAAGACTTTATCTCACAGATGTCTGCCCCTAATTGTGTTCTCGTTCCTACTCCCAATTCCTCATCAAACTTCTCACTCTCTGTTCTGGGACGGGAAAGACTGACTGGTCCGAATTACATGGGCTGGATGAGAAATCTCAGGTTCACCTTGAGATACGAGAACAAAGAGTGTGTTCTCGACTAACAGATCCCCACAATCGATCAGAATTTGACCCAGGAAGAGATTGATGCGCACCAAAAACACTACGATGATGCTAACAAGGTGTCATGCATCATGGCGTCTACAATGAGCCCCGAACTCCAAAAGACCTTTGAGAATAGGTGGGCTTACGAGATGAATCAGTAGCTTAAAGAAATGTTCTAGGCTAAGGCGAGCAAGGAGCTCATTGATGTGGTGAAATCCCTCATGGCGTTCAAGCCATAGCCTGGGGTTCTATCTGTGCTTTCGTCCTCGAGATGAAAGAGTACTTCGATAGGCTGGAGTCTCTCAACATGGTGTTCGACTCTGAGTTTTCTACTAACATCATCCTCTCTGGTTTGCCTGTGGTATACAACCCGTTCGTGGTCTCTTACCAAATGCATCTGAATAAAAAAGAAACCTCGATCATGGAGCTCCACAATCTACTTCAAACAGTTGTGCAGGACATTAAAAAGGATGAAACTCCTACAACCCCTGTGTTATCCATCGGTCAGGCTTTAAAGAAAAGGTAGTCCTCTCGAAAGACCCCTAAAGGAAAGTCCAAGAAAGGGTCCCAAAGGAATACAGAGTTTGGAATTGCACCTGTGAGTAACCCGAAGGAGGCGGTATGTTTTTATAGCAATGGGAAGAGGAATTGGAAGCGCAACTGCCCAACGTATCTAAAGGACCTTAAGGACGGGAAGGTTGAGAAGGGTAGCACTTCAGCTATGTTTATGATCGAAATCCACAATACTTCTATTTCTAATTCGTGGGTCCTCGAAACAGGATGTGGTACTCACATTTGCTCTGTATTGCAGGGGCTAAAGGAAAGTAGGAATCTGAGGTATGGAGAGCTGAAACTTGTCATAGGAAATAAGAAGATCACACCTATGAAGAAAATTGGCAAGTTCGAGCTTATGTTGTAGTCAGGAGTTAGGATCATGTTAGATAATTGTTGTTATTAACCTGAGATGAATAGAAAATATTATTTCCTTATATGCATTGTACAAGAATGGTTATTCCTTTTTCTTTTGATAATAATAATGGTGATATTTTAATTCATCACAATGATTGTTTTATTTTCAAAGCTATCGTGTACAATGGCATATATGAAACTTTTGAATGTAATAGTGATTTGTTATTGAATGTTGATTTCGCAAATGAAATTGATAAGACCAAATTGTGGCATTGTCGTCTTGGACATAAAAACAAGAAACGCATCGCCCAACTCAAAAAAGATGGAGTGTTAGAGTCATTCGACCTCAAATCGGATGATGTATGTGAATCTTGTTTACTTGGAAAGATTACTAAATCACCATTCACTGGAACATGTGAAAAAGGTGAAGGACTCTTGGATTTGATCCACACAGATGTGTGTGGACCATTCCGATGCACAACAAAATATGGAAATCGGTACTATGTCACCTTTATTGATGACTATAGTAGATTTGGATATGTTTATCTGATTAAACATAAGTCTGACACTTTTGATATGTTCAAAAGATTTCAAAGTGAAGTAGAGAATCAGCTGGGCAGAAAGATAAAGGTTCTACGCTCCAACAGGGGAAGAGAGTACCTTGGTAACGAGTTTCTCGATCATCTTAGAAGCTGTGGAATAGTTTCCCAGTTAACTCCTCCCAGAACACCGCAACTCAACGGAGTAGCAGAGAGGAGGAATAGGACCTTGTTGGACATGGTCAGATCTATGATGAGTCGAGCACACTTCCAATGAGTTTTTGAGGTTACGTTGTGGAGACTGTGTTAGTACATCCTGTGTGACGATAGCAGTCTAAGTTTAGATAGCATTTTGTCTAAGTCAACTTACTTGATATTGAATATTAACAAGTGTTTGATATATGTTTGATTATGTGAGTTTGATATTGATTGTTTGTATGTTTGAACTTGGTGTAATGTATTACAAGAAGTTCAAACATAAAGTTCAAAAATTTCAAACTTAAGATAAAACATAAGTTCAAACATAAGTTTGAAAGGTGAGGTTCGAATTTAGGCTAAATTCGAATTTGTCATTGAGGACAAATTCGAATAGGCCTTGGGCCAGATTCGAATTGTCCTAGACAAACTCGAATCTGTCAGTATAATTAAGGGTTAATTCGATTAATTATCAGACTTTTGCAGAATTTGTCAGACGATTAGTAGAAGGCGATCTCGAACATGATTGCAATCATAGAGTTTCATGAGGAGAGAATCATCGTGTAGGGGCATTCTAAGTCGTTCGTCTATCACAGTGGTAGTCTCCGTGTTTCGGTGTGTGTGATCTTACCGTCAACCCACTAACGAGGATTCCGCACTCGTTGGAAGGTGTCGCGTCGAGATAGATCCGTAGTGTGCAGACCTTACAGACTGCAGCTCATATCTTAAATCTAGTACCCACTAAGAAGGTTTCAAAGACACCTTATGAGATATGGAAGGGAAAGTGTCCTTCCCTTGAGCATATCAAGATCCGGGGTTGTGAGGTTTTCATCAGACGAGAAACTCCAGACAAACTCGAGCTAAGATATGAAAAGTGTCTATTCGTCGGTTACCCACAAGAGTCGTTTCGATATCTTTTTTAAAGACCAAATGAATATGTAGTGTTTGTAGCTCGAAGAGGAGTATTCCTTGAGAGGGAAATGATGTCTAAAGAGGAAAGTGAAAGTACGATTGACCTTGATGAGATTCAAGAGTCAGCCGATGAAGAACCAATTGCAAACACTGGCACTCAACCAGAGGCGGAAACGCCTGTTGAGCCAATTGACATTTCCTTACTCGTTCGCCGATCCAGTAGAGTTAGCAATCCTCCTCAGTTCTACTATGGTTTCCATATTGAACAGGAGGATATTATTAGTGATAGTACACTAGTTATTATTAGTGATAGTACACTAGTCGATTTGGATGAGCCATCTAACTACCGGGAAGCGATGGCAGGCCCTGAGGCTGCTAACTGGAAGGACGCTACAGATAACGAAACTGAATCCATGTATGGAAATCAAGTTTGGAACTTGGTTGATCCCACACCTGGACTCATGACGGTGGGTTGTAAATGGGTATTCAAGAAAAAGACAGACATGAATGGAAAGGTACACACGTAAAAGTCTAGGCTGGTGGCAAAGGGCTATACTCAAACCTACGGGATTAATTACGAGGAGACTTTCTCACCAGTCACTAAGATAAAGTCTATTAGGATAATGCTTGCCATAGCTGCGTTTCATGATTATGAAATATGGAAGATGGACGTCAAACCTCTTTCCTTAACGGAAAACTAACGGAGGATGTGTTTATGACACAACCCAAGGGTTTTATGGAATCAAAGTATCCTAAGAGAGTGTGAAAGATTCAGAAGGCCATTTATGGACTCAAGCAAGCTTCTCGGAGCTGGAATCTTTGCTTTCATGAGAACACCACAGAGTTTGAATTTTCTAGAAGCGAAGATAAGTCGTGTATATATGTCAAGGTCAGTGGAAGTATTGTAGTCTTGCTGATATTGTATGACGATGATATACTGCTCATAGGAAACGATATCCCAACATTACAGAGGGTAAAAGATTGGTTGGGAAAGTGTTTCACTAAGAAAGATCTGGGGGATGCAACTTACGTTACGGGTATTAAGATTTACAGAGATAGATCAGAACGTCTAATAGGACTAATCCAGGATACGTACTTAGATAAAATATTGAAAAGGTTCAATATGGAGAAATCTAAGAAAGGGAATCTTCCCTTAAATAACGGCATAAAGACTAGCAAAGATCTGAGTCCGAAGACAGGGGAGGAACAAGACAAAATGAGTCGAGTTCCATATGCTTCAGCCATCGGATCGATAATGTATGCCATGACGTGTACAAGGCCTGATGTCTCATTTGCCTTGAGCATGGTGAGTCAACATCAACAGAATCTTGGTGAAGGTCATTGGATAGCGGTCAAGAATATTCTGAAGTATTTAAGAAATACTAAGGACAGGTTCTTGGTCTATGGTGGAGAAGATGAACTCAAAGTGACAGGTTACAGTGACGCAAGTTTTCAAACAGATAGAGATGACAGTCGGTCACAGTCTGGTTGGGTATTTTTGCTGAATAGGGGAGCTATGACGTGGAAGAGCTCGAAGCAGGATACAATGGTAGACTCTACATGCGAGTCAGAATATATTGCAGCTAGCGAGGCCTCAAAGGAAGCCATATGGATGAAGAACTTCATTGGAGATCTTGCAGTTGTCCCAACAGTACAAGACCCCATGAAATATTCTACAACAACAAGAGTGCGGTTGGATTGACTAACCTAAAGATCATGGGATGCAAAGCACTTTGAACGCAAGTACCATTTCATGAAGAGAAAAGTCGAAGAAGGACATGTGATTGTGAAGCATGTACGATCAGAGGAGAATCCGGCTGATCCGTTCACAAAGACACTGACGCGGTAGAAGCACAATGAACATGCTAGGTGCATAGGTTTACGAGATAATATAAAGTTTTAGCAGTTAGTTGAATTTGAAACATTGTAACAATGATTTGAAATTGTAATAGTTTGGTGATTACTTAATGGAGATTTATTTATTTGCAAGGTGCTACCATTTACTATTCTTTATTGTTGTGTTTCCTTTTGCATGTTTAGAACCCACTTCCCGAGTTATTAAATTTATTCAAAATCCTCAGTCGATCATACCACCGGAAGTTAGTGTTAAATAAAGACTGTCATGGAGTGTTAGTAGATTATCTAAAAGTTAAACATTGCATAGAGATTGCAGCACTCATGGGTACTTAATAAAGATTTAAGTATAGGAAAACTAGCACTTAGAAAGTTACTTCATGGATCAAGATCACAAGTAAATCTAAGATGATAATATCCTCTATTCTCAAGCGGAGATACATTGAGGTTATAGTTTTCTAGTATGTTGTACCTTAGTTCATTCAAACGTTGAGCGTAAATGCGAGTTATAAAGGATTTCCTATTTATGACATGTAGTTCACTAGCGTCGTGTATTCAAAGTCATTTGTTCCTTTTGCCTTAGTGGAAAAGCGATATCTATGGGCCTCTGATGATTAAATGTGACTTGAAAGTGTCAGTCCCGACCGAGACTAAATTGATGTGTTCAATTCGGTAGTCTCACATAGTCAAATTAATCAGAATTCAGAAACATAATTTTGAAACTCAAGATTGATTACAAATCCATGTCTAAGTTTCATATGATATCATAGAACAAAGGAATAGTTGATCACTAATCTAAAGGACTGACTCTGATAAGATTCAGAGTTTGGCAGTTGCGATTAGAGATGACACTCTCTGCTAGTTAAAGTGATAGACTTAGACAAATAGTAGCTGATGACTTGTCCAAGTGGGAGACTATTGGAATTAGTGTCCAAGTCATAACTAATTTGTAAAGTTATCATTAGTTAGTAGGGTCCTTTTTGGGTTGCCCTCATTGAACGATAAAGAGAATTAAATAACTATGTGATATAATATTAATTAAAATTAATATTATATAAATAATTAATTAATTGGTTTATCAATTTATTATGTTTAATAAATTAACTAGAAACTTAATAGTTGATTATAATTAATTAATGAGTTAGTTTGTTAATTTATTAATAGTTAATAGATTAACCAGAAACAAATAGAATTAATTAAGGAAGTACATGGGCCAAAGTGCAATTAATAGAAAATTACAGAAACCCTAATGGGCCTAGGGTATGTGGGCCGGTCACTATAGGGGGTTCCCACATCTCCCATGCAACCTTAATTTAAGGTCTCCACTCAACTATAAATAAGGTTGCATGCTAGCTTCCAAGTGGAACTTGGAACATAGTTATAAGTAATAACTTTGGTTCATTGGGTGTGAATGATTAAAGGTGTTCCTACTTTGGGCACTAGGCGTCAGATCAGAGTCTGCTGTGGAAGTGTTCTTCGCGGGAGAAATCAGTTTTCTCCAAAGGTTAGTTTTGTTATTATCTCTTTTATTTCATTTAGTTGCTTCACTTATTTGGTTTAGACCCGTTAAGTTTAATATTCTTGCTATTGTTATGTTATTTAATTTATTTTTCCACAAAGTTTTTAATTAATCTTGCAAGGGTATAGAAAAATCCATCAGGTGGGACAATGGATATGGTTGTCTCCATTTGTACAATTGGTTCTGTTGAGAGAAACTAGAGGGCTCAGGCTGACTCTTGGTGGACACTTGGTGGAGTGAGGCAGGCTCCACAGGGGTTGCAACACTCTCCAAGAAAGGTGGACGTGAGGCAACATGGTTGGCCTTTGTTACAACTGGCTCATGTTGAGAGGAACTAGAGGGACTTTGGGAGGTGGGAAGACTTGTCTTCTTTTTCTTTGCTAAGGATTTCTTCCTTAGCTTGGAGGAGAATGGATAAATGGCAAGGTGATGAGATTGGACTGGTTGTGAGACTGGGCTGGAAACAGGTGGTGTAGATTGTTCCCTGGTCTTAGATGGAACAGAGCCACTGGCCACACAGACCTTTGGTTCAATAGATGAACCTAGGGTTACAGCCTGCTCCCCCTTAGTCACAGAGACCGAAGGAGCAAACTTCGTCTTTTTGGCCTTCTTGAGGACTGGCCCTGCATCACTAGGCTTGAGGGCACGTTTTGCCCTTTTACCTAGGACTTTGGATTTTGCAGTGGGAGAAGCAACTAGATCCACCTCCATTGTAGAAGGTCCTTCCACCAAACCAAGGAACCTCCTCATAGGTGTTGTAAGAGGAGGCTCTTGAGCACTTACAGGTGTATGGAGCACCTTGTTTCCAATGACTGGAAACACCATAGACTTCAAGATAGGCTGAGAGGTGTATAGAGATTCACCACAGACGTACTTGAATATGAGAATAAGGAATTTGTGGTACCTTACAGATGGTGCCCTATGATCTTGTTCCATAAAGTTCTTGAGATTGCCAAAGATCCATTTGGCTATATTTAGAGTAGTCCCATCAACAAACTGCAGAGTAACTTGTATTTCATCTCTGCTAAGCTGATCAAAGGAATCAACCTTACAGCTCAGACTCGTTACCACAGAGGCAAAAAGAAAGTTGTAGGTTGTGCCAATTCTTTTCTGAAGAGAGTAGCTCCAACTCTAGGCTCAGAGACACCACAGCAATGCAGCAAGTTTCGCATTTGCTGATTTTCAGGTTGAGGTTTGTCATATTTTTCAACTACTGGCAGATGAAGCACCTCTTGAAGTAGAGCAGCAGAAATCTCGACAGTTTTATTATTGTTGACAATGGTACCACGAATAACTTTAGTAGCAGGATCATAGGAGAAGGTGTACCAAAATTCATACACCATTCCTGATACATGACACCAGGAGTGGTAGTCATGGCGTAGTGCAAAGGGTGAGCTTTGATGAACTCTACCATGGGTTCATAACCTTTTCCAATGTAGTTCCTTAGGATAGTAAGATTGGCTACATAGTTAGTGGGTTTGACGGTGAGAGTAGTGTTGACCGATGGATGTTTAGTAACATCTTCACCCAGAATCACTGGTACAAAGGGATTTGAGGAAGCATTTGAGGGTTGATGGAAGTTCAACAAAGGGAAGACACTAAGTCTTTTTGAGAGAGAATGGGAGTGTACATGAAGTATGGAGGTATATGGTCTCAATAGGGAGAGGGGAGATGCAACTGTGACGTTAGGTATATATAAGATTTGAATTTAAGAGGGTTGGTGAGAAAAAAGGGCGGTTGATTTGAAAAGGGGATGACTAACAGATTGTAATGTTTACCACATCAGCACGTGTATCAGACCCACTTGACCCGTTTGCTTATCTCTTAAACACGTAACAAAAACATTATCCACAGGTAATTAAGTTAAATAAATACGAAATTAGCATGACGTAAGTATAAAGAAATGTTTATTGAAAGCTGATGTTCAACGCTATTGTCAGAACCTGTGGTGATTTAGTGTTATCAAAGTTGTTCAATGTGTAACCTGAGCATGAAAAATGTTTAGTGGTACTTGAACAGTTTTCATAGTTAAACTTGTTCTAGAACTGAACAGTTTACACAGCTTGCAGTTTTGACAGAGATTACTAAGGGAGCAGGTTTGAGATTTAGACATCAGAACAGATTTGGTTGAAAACACTTAGTTTTGAAACCTGTTACTTGTCAAACCTATTCCTATTTCTTGGAAACAACTAAGTACAGAACGAATGAAACTTGTTCTGTATCAAAGCTGTTGTTAAGAAATGAGTAGATTTGCATATGTAACTTTTGAACATTAACGACACTTAGTCACTTTTATTTAACATTCCCAGCTTGCATACAAGCGTATTAAACCTACTTTCATCAAGAGATTTGGTAAAAATATCTGCCAGCTGATCATCTGTAGGAACAAAAGATACCTCAACATTACCTTTCTGAATGTGATCCCTTATGAAGTGATGTTTGACCTCTATATGCTTTAGACTAGAGTGGAAGACAGGGTTGTTGGATATGGTTATGGCACTGGTGTTATCACAAAGTATAGTTGTTCTCCTATACACCAATCCATAATCTTCAAGCTGATGCTGCATCCAAAGAATTTGTCCACAGTAGCTTCGAACAGCAATATACTCAGCTTCAGCAGTAGAAGTGGACATAAAGTTTTGCTTCTTATTGCTTTAACTAATCAACTTGCCTCCAAGAAGTTGACACCCACTTGTTGTGCTCTTTCTATCAAGCCCGCAACCTGCAAAATCTGAAATTGTGTATCCAATTAAGTCAAAGCCCGAGTCTATGGGATACTAAAGACCCAAACCTGTTGTACTCTTAAGTGTCTCAGGATTCTTTTTATAGCAGCAACATATGATTCCTTAAGATCAGCTTGAAATCTAGCACACAAACAGGTTGCAAACATTATATCTGGTCTACTAGCTGTTAGATATAGCAAGCTCTCAATCATACCTCTGTAGGCTGTTACAGAAACAGACTTACCACATGTATCAACATCCAACTTAACATTAGCTTCCAATGTGGTTTTAATGGGAGAACACTGATCAAATTTTAAAAAAAAATTAAGAGATACTTTCTTTGATTTATAAAAATTCCATTTGAGTTTTGTTTAACCTGTAATCCTAGAAATAATGTGAGTTCACCCATCATACTCATTTCATATTTAGATTTCATGAGTAATGAAAAATTATTGCATAGTTGTTCATTAGTAGATACAAGTATAATCTCATTCACACAATTTTGAACAAGCGTAATGTCATATTTCACTTTCTTTATGAACAATGTGGTATCCACTTTACCTCTGGAGTATCCATTGCTCATAAGGACTTCAATAAAAGTGTCATACCAGGCTCTAGGGGCTTGTTTCAGACCATAAAGAGCTTTGTCCAACTCATAGACAAAACCTGGATGTTGTTCATCCTCAAAACCTAAGGGCTGTTTAACATATACTTCCTTTTGCAGCTTGCCATTCATAAATGCGCTCTTCACATCCATTTGGAATACCTTTATGCTCTTGTGAGCAGCATATGGAAGTAACAAATGAATTGCTTCCAGCCTAGCCACAAGAGAGAATGTTTCATCATAATCAATTCCCTCTTCTTACCTATACCCTAGAGCAACCAGTCTTGCCTTATTTCTAATGACATGACTTTGCTCATCCATCTTATTCCTAAATACCCATTTGGTGTCAATTATAGTTTTTCCTTTAGACATGGGAACCAACTTCCATACTTTATTTCTCTCAAACTGATTGAGTTCTTCTTGCATGGCAGTGATCCAAATGACATCTTTCAATGCTACATCAATCTTCTTTGCCTCCATCAGGGATACAAAACTTGCAAACATACAAAAGTTTCCAAGAGTATCCTACCTTGTTTTCACACCTTTATTGATGTCACCTATTATCTGCTCATTTTGGTGACACCTGATCCACTTAGGATCATTTTTCAATGAAGATTCTTCTTGAACTGGAACATTAGTTTCATCATCAACATGTCTTCTAGAACACCCTTCTTGATCATTAGACACACTGACATCTTGAGTTTGTTCATTTGTTTAAGGAGTGTCATTGGTGTTGAACGCATCAGTGGAAGATTCAGGAAAATCAGCATTTATTGGTTCTGTACATGGCACAACAGCTATATCAGTGCAGTTATTCACACTGTGTGAATCAATATAATCATCACCATGTCCACTGTGAGTAGCAGGTTCCACTGTGGATGATGTGGAAGCTTTAGAGTCTTTATCTTCAATCATTTGAATGTAGAAGTTCATAAAGGCTAAAGTCTCCTAAAACTGATTTAGGATCAACTTGGAGTGAGGAATTTGCAGATTCTTCAAAGGTAACATTGATAATTTCATCAACCACCTTTCTTCTAGGATTGTATACTCTGTAGGCCTTGGAGCTTGCTGAATATCCAACAAATATTCATTCATCAGCTTTGGGTTCAAATTTAGTCGGCTGGTCCCTTTGGTTCAAAATGCAGCAAGGGCATCCAAACACATGGAAGTAGCTTATATTGGGCTTTCTCCCTTTGAGTAAAGAGAGTTTTATTGAACCTTTTCACCACTAAGGATCTGTTTCAAGTGAAGCAGGCAGTGTTGACAACTTCAGCCCAAAATGATAAAGAGAGACCTGGTGCACCCAACATAGTTCTAGCAGCTTCTATGAGAGTTTTATTTCTCCTTTCAGCAACTTCATTTTGTTAAAGAGTCCTTACAGCTGAAAAGTTTTGAGAAATTCATCTTTCTTCACAAAAGTCTTCAAGAGTACTTTTTTTGAATTCAGTACCATGATCACTCCTGCTCTACTTTACTTGGGTAGAGTTCAGAACCTCATCTTTTTAATAAAGCCAATAATTTCTCTTGCAGCCTCTCCTTTTGTCTTTAGGATGATTACCCATGTGTACCTGGAGAATTCATCAACCATTACAAAGGTGTATCTTCTTCCTCCTAGACTTGGGACATTAACAGGTTGAAACAAGTCCATATGAATTAAGAAGAGAGGTGAATCAATAGAGAAATCATGCTTCGATTTAAAAGATGTCTTTCCTATTTACCCTTCTCACAAGCTGAGCAGAGCTTATCCTTGACAAAGATTATAGAAGGCAAACCTGTCACCAACTCTTTCTTACAGAGTTTGTTGATATTATTGAAGTTCAAGTGTGAGAGCCTTTTGTGCCATAACCAGATGAGGTTTGCTTTAGTCCTAGAGAGAAAGCATGTCTTTGTTGTTTCATCAGTAGATTCCATGTCTACTATGTATACACTCTTCTTTCTTTGTGCACACAACACAACTTTGCCTTAAGAGTCTAGTATGTATCCTAGATGCTCATCAAAGTTAACCTTGTAGCCAATATCACACAGTTAATTTATGCTAACAAGGTTGTGTTTCAGCCCAAACACATAGGCTACTTTGTTGAAGGTTGCAGCACCAGCTTGGAGAGTACCATACCCTTCTTTGGATCCTTGGACATTGTCACCAAAAGTGACCTTTGGACCTTGTTCAGGCTTAAGGTCACTCAGTAGATTCTTGCAACCTGTCATGTGACTAGAACAACCACTGTCCAAGTACCAAACTTGGTTTGGTGACTTAACCTGTAGAGTGACATAGTGAAACTTTAGTTCTTAGGGGAACTCATCACAGGGATGAGTTCACCATCCTCATCAAAATTTGTTGATGGACCACAAAGATCAATATTAATGTTTCCTATTAGGACTGTATTAGTTTTGATACCTTGCTTAGTGACATTGTTATTTCCAACACTGCTTGGTTGAGCAGTGTCAGATTTAACAGTGTCACTAGGCCTTATGTCCACAGTTTCTTGACAACCTTTGACTATATGATTTTTCTTCCACACCTGTAGCACTTTCTATTTTTAGGTCTTTTGGTAAATGAAATTTCAGAAACACCATTCTAGGTTTTCCTTATTAGTCTTGACAACATGTTTTACAAAATGTTGATTTGTTTTGGAAAGACCAACAGGTTTTGTGAAAGTTCATCTCTAGGCTGTTTAGAAACAGCTTTGCCTTTGTCTTTAGAAACCTCAGCCTTAAAGACTTCTTTTTTCCTTTCTGGGAGAACATAAATAAAAAATTGGTAGTTTTACATTTTTTTGTCCTTACTGGTTTTTGGAAAACTCATTTCCAAACTTCTCAGGTTTGACAAGGGCTTTGCCTTTGCCTTTACTAAGATTTGATGATTCTTGCACACTTATAGTTGCAGAACCATTTTGTTTGGTTTTAATAAAAGACTTACTTTCATTTATAGCCAATTTACCACTATGGTTTAAAAACTTATTTGGAACCACAGCAACATTATCCCCAACATGAGATATACCCTTGTTAGTAGTATGTTGTTTTCTTTTTAAAAACATATTTTCAAAAAATTCAGCATTGAAAGGTGGTATATGTTTCTTGCCATTAGTTTTGGCTTCAAAAACTGTCTTGTTGACAGGTATAGAAGCTTTGACTTTAGATTTGACACCTTTTCCACCAAGTTATTCATGTGGAACAGGTGAGCACTCAGCAGTGTAGTTTGGTGGGGAACACATCCCATCATCAGACTCCACAACTTTCGCACACGAACTGTCAGTATTTTGAGGGCTGACAAACCTGTTTGTTGAATCAATTTTCCATTTACATTTTGTATAAAAGTATTTGGAAGTTCACCAAGTGTGGAAAGATCTGTTTTTAGATTTTTGATCTCAACAATTGAAGCTGTTGCATCAAGATCTCCTCTAAGATATGCTTGAATCTGAGCAGGGATTTGCTCATTAATACATTGATTTACTCTCTTAGCAGAATGACACCAAGAGTCAACAATCTTTTGGAGCTTGGAATGCTTTTAAGTCTGTTTCTCTTTTTTATTCTAATAAAATAATGTTGATGTGTTTTACTTCATCAAGTTCAGTTTTCAACTTATGAAAACTGTCAAGTTCATTAGGTTTAAGGTTCAAGATCATTTTCAATTTTGAAATCTCAGACTTTAGAGCATCCTAATTTTCAACAGAAGCTTTAAGATCCATAAATAGATAATCAAACATTTTCTATTTTTCCTCAGCACTATAACCTTTAAAATTATGTGCCTTATACATCATTGTAGAATTCCAGTTGTCCAAAGAGCTAAGAGTCTCAGCTTCAGATAGTTCTTGTTTGAAACTGCTTGATGAAGGAACATCATCATTGGCCATAAGACAGTTGTTACCTTCCTCGTCAAATGATGAATCAGAGTCTTCCCAATCACAGGCTTCAGCTATCAGTGTATCTACTTGTTGGAAGCCACAAAGACTTCCAATTTCTTCAACTTGGACATGGCTATAAGATACTTAACCTTATAGCCATCATCCTTGTTAATCTTGTAGGGTTTGGATGAGGAGCCAATAGCTTTAGACACACAGTTTGCAGCTTTGTGACCAGTTTTTCCACATTTAAAGCACTCAGCCTTAGATTTATCAAATGCTTTCTTCCTGGTGGCACTTGATTTCTTATGTAGCATCCTTGTTCCAAACTTTTTCTTGTTGAACTTTTTGACAAGCATAGCAATTATATTTTCATCATCAAGTTCACCAAAATCTTCATTCTCCTCTTCATCCTTAGAAGTGACCTCCAGGTTCTCATCAGTATGAGAATCAGTCTATGTGAACACATCACACACCTGATTCACAGGCTGCCTTACATCAGCCACCAAGATTGAACCTCTCTTAGATATTTCCATGGAATTTCACTTTTGAAGTCTTGATTGCTCATCATTCAGCAATCCCAACAAATTGTTCATTAATGTTAAATTGTCCTTAGTAATCCCAACATCTATGAGATCATCTATTAGAGTAGTGAACCTAGTGTTGGTTTTAGTAATACTCTCCTTTGGCTTAGCAAAGAACAGCTCATATTCTCTAATAAGATTGTTGATCCTATTATCAATGTGATAGTGCGCCATCATAGACGGTACACAAAGTATCTCACATTTCTTTGGCTTTCTTTAGTTACTCAACCTGCTTGAACACATCATTAGGGAGAGATATCACAAGATTGTTTCTGGGTTTTGCATCAAGAGAAACTAGTCTCTTGTCTTCATCAGACCATTGAGCTTTAGTTTTTCAATAGTCCTGACTTCAAGAACAATACCTTCTACAGTAGGGGTGATGGTAGTGACAGAGGTAGGCACATAAGGACCTTCCGTCACTATTTCTGGAAGTTGTACATCCAGATTCTCCACGTATAGCATCATCCTGCACTTCCAGCCAGAGAAGTTCTAATTATTAAACTTTGGGGGTTTAGCCATTAAACCATTGAAATACTAGGATGAGGAGTTAGAAGCAGAGTTGTCCGTAATGAGAAAATGGGAAGGAATGTGAGAGATCTAGAGTTAACACACACTCTAACACCGCTTTGATACCAGTTGTAGGTCCTAAAAGGTTTCCCAATTATCTTTAGATTAAGTGTAGAGGGGGTGAATACAATTTATCCTTTATCACACAGATTTTTCTCAATGTTTGTAGATATATATTAACAATTGTTAGCTTTACAAACAGGTTAGAATTGCGGAAGGATCTAAACAGAGATGACAGATATGAACAACAGACTATAACTAGTCTAAGACACAATCAACTAGTTATAACGATATAACTCACTAAGATTCACTCACTATTTACACACTCAGTGTTTACAAGACACAAATAATCAGCTTTGGAAACTAAACGGCTTAGACACACTAAGCTTTTTCACTCAAGTTGAACTAAACATGCACGCATGAAAAACACAGTTTCTTTTTGCACTCACGTTCTCTGTTTGTGTATGTCTCACACTTCTCTCTCCATGGAAGCTTATCTTTTATATGCATTCAGAGGTTCCCAGTGAAGCTTCTTCATTGGTTGTAAGGAAAGCGGGAATGTCTTGTAATGGGACAAATTTGCTTTTATGCACTAGGACAATTCTGACTAAAGCAGTTTTGTCTTCTTACTACATAATCTTTGTGTTTTCCTTTTTGTCTCCGTCGTCCTTAGCTTTATCCCAAAGAGGAATGTCAACTAGTGACTTTTATTCTTCCTTGTAAAGCCATTTTGGTATAAGAAATGGTCTGTCACCCATTTCATATATCCTTTTTGTCTTCATACTTCAGAATAACTTTGATAATTATACAGCAGTCCTGATTTTTCACATTATCTTGAATCTAAGGCTGATTTCAACGTTCAAAACTTTGTATGAAGATATGGAAACATATTCTATGAAGTGTTAGACCTGCTCACAAAGAACAGAACACTTAACCGTGTTAAACATTCCAACAGATATGGACAACTTAGTCATAATCTGTCAAACCCGTCAAACAGATATAGACAGTTTTGACAAACTGTCAGGTTACAACTAATGTTAAAGTGTAACACAGACTTGGACTGATTTTACAAATTACTTATCAGGTTTAATTGAGGCATTAAAAAGCCTTAAAATCTCTCCCTAAGTGTATCAATCAAGTTTAATTAGAAATCTCTCCCTATGATAATGAACAGGTTTGACTGAGGCCTTTTTGTGTCTAACAGTAATACAATGCTATAATGCACGTTATTAGAGATATAATGGACATACTTGATATATATTTAAAACTTGTGGACTTAGCTTGATCAATGTGTTTTGGTTTGAGGAAATTGATGTGAATAGACTTGACGACAATGACCTAAGCCTTGTTTGACTTTGAGTACTTATAAAGAAAGTGAGTATAGAACGATTTTTCATTACAAATGCATATAAAATGTTAAAACTTGATTGACATTGTTATCTTGATAATGTTTGACTTGATGATTCATACATTCTAGACTTGCCATGACTATTTTACTTGCTCATCCATTCTATTATACTTGACACATTTTGATTTTCATAGTCATGGTAGTTTGCTCTAAAGCATATCTGTTTCTATTTTATCTTGAAAATATCTGATGATTGTTCTCGTTTGAATACACTTCTTTAGAGACTTTGACAAGATTCTTGACTATAGCTTTAAATGTTAGACACATGCAAGACTAATGAGATGATGACATGATAATCTATTCGTCGACGGGTATCTCCGTTTAGACTTGCCATTTGGGATTGATTATTTCTTTTCCTATGGTTATTTGATATCCCTATAAATGATCAATCGTGAGGTCATGATTAAGGAAACTTGGAATGCTTTAAGTCTGTTTCTCTTTTTTCTTCTAATAAAATAGTGTTGATATGTTTTACTTCATCAAGTTCAGTTTTCAACTTATGAAAACTGTCAAGTTCATTAGATTTAAGTTCAAAATCATTTTTCAATTTTGAAATCTCAGACTTTAGAGCATCCTATTTTTCAACAGAAGCTTTAAGATCCATAAATGGATAATCAAACATTTTTTATTTTTCCTCAGCACTGTAATCTTTAAAATTATGTGCCTTATACATCATTGTAGAATTCTAGTTGTCCAAAGAGCTAAGAGTCTCAGCTTCAGATAGTTCTTGTTTGAAACTGCTTGATGAAGGAAAATCATCATTGGCCATAAGACAGTTGTTACCTTCCTCATCAAATGATGAATCAGAGTCTTCACAATCACATGCTTCAGCTATCAGTGCCTTCTATCTGTTGGAAGCCATAGAGTCTTCCAATTTCTTCAACTTGGACTTGGTTATAAGATACTTAACATTATATCCATCATCCTTGTTAATCTTGTAGGGTTTGGATGAGGAGCCAACAGCTTTAGACACACAGTTTGCAGCTATGTGACCAGTTTTGCCACATTTAAAGCACTCAGCCTTAGATTTATCAAATGCTTTCTTCTTGATGGCACTTGATTTCTTATGTAGCATCCTTGTTCCAAACTTTTTCTTGTTGAACTTTTTGACAAGCATAGCAATTATCTTTTCATCATCAAGTTCACCAAAATCTTCATTATTCTCTTCATCCTTAGAAGTGGCCTCCAGGTTCTCATCAGTATGAGAATCAGCCTGTGTGAACACATCACACACCTGATTCACAGGCTGCCTTACATCAGCCACCAAGACTGAACCTCTATTAGATATTTCCATGGAATATCTCTTTTGAAGCCTTGATTGCTCATCATTCAGCAAGAATCCATAAAGATTTACTAGATCCAGGCCTTTGATGGTACCTGAGTTTCTGAGTATAGCTGAAACATAGTTTCATTTTTCAGGCAGAATATCTAAGAACTTGTTCATTAATGTTAGACTGTCCTTAGTAATCCCAACATCTATGAGATCATCTATTAGAGTAGTGAACCTAGTGTTGGTTTTAGTAATACTCTCCTTTGGCTTAAAAGAACAATTAAACTTGTTTACTTAACATAAATTTCATTAAATTTTCATTTTACTTTTTAAAATACCACTTTTTATATTTACTCTCTTACTTTTCAATCACCTGCCCTATATTTCCTTTTTATACTCACTTTCTCTCACTTTCTCTTCTATTACCTACCCAATATTTACCTTTTATATAATTTTTTTAGTTTTCTATCACACATCCCATTTTTCTTAAAACTAAAAAATTTCATAACAAGTTTGCACTTTTTATAGAAATTCTTTTTTTTTCTTGAAGATTATAAATTGATAACTGAAATTGAAAAGTGTCTAGTTTTCGTTAACTAAACACAACAAAGAAAACTAGTCATTTTTCAATTTTAGTTTTGAAGAAAAAACAAGAATTTCTATAAAAAGTGAAAATTTGTTTAGATGATGAAGTTTTTAGTTTTAAGAAAAATGGGATGGGTGATAGAAAAGTAAAGAAAAATAATATAACAAGTAAATATAGGGTAGTCTCGGGGTTTCTTCTTCCCTGAAATTCTACGTCTCGAGGTGTCCATACTGAGACTTACTGTTCATCTTTCATTAAAACCCATTTTAATGCATAACTTCAGTTAAAATACCACAGTAAAATATAAATAAACATACTGCAACTAATTTTGTTCATCAATTTGATGTTTGATACTCATATATAGGCTAAAACCAAGGCCACAACCCTTGTGTCGATGACAAAGTTCATCACATTCTAAAAATCAGAATTTAACATACCTTGATATTGTTTGTGTTTGATTCTTGTTCTTAGAGTTTTGATACACTCCAATTGATAATTATCAACTGTAATATCAAACATGCCAAGAATCAAGACTTTGATTCTCATTTTTGGTTTTCATATGAACCTTACCCAAAAGCCATAAAAACTCAAATTAGTCCTTTGTTTACCTTAATTTGATGTTTGCAAACACTTTAGGTACTTCAACTCTAATTAATTCTTGATTATCCAAGGTTAATTCCAACAATTTTCTAATGCTTGATTGTAAATGATGATGAAGTTGAGAGGAGTGTTGGTGATTTATCACCAATATGATTTAAGCGTAATGGGATAAACTTGGGATCAAAATAATCTTATTACATATTGAACAAGTTGGGATGGTGTGGAGTACACACTTGTTCAAGATTGTTTGAGATTAATTATCGGGGGTTCGGGGGCAGCGCCCCCGATAAAGGGGTTCCATGGGCGGCAGCCCCTGGTGGCGGGGTCCAAGGGGCAGAGCCCCTGGATGGTTTTTGTGACCCATTTAAATTTGATATGAATTCTAAAAATCCGAATTAGACCCAGTTTTGTGACCCATTGAAAATTCAGTAAAATTTGACAGTTATAATGGCGGTTGGCCATTTTGGCGGTTCCCGCCAAATATACCCGCCATTTTTTGTTCATTTTTGGGTGGTACAAGCCATCAAAAACATTCCATATTCTCTGTTCGATTTTCTGAGTTTTATCCGATTGAGATTTCGATTGTAACATCGAAATACTTCAATCTGAAAGTGATCGTCATGACTCTCAGATTTCCAAGTATTTGCAATCCTCTGTAATTTCTACAAAGATTGAAGTATTTTGTAAATATAGCACACGCAGAACCTGTGAAGGACATGACGAGTAAGTTTGACAAATTGGCAAAGTTTGAAAGGCAAGACTTTAGGCGTTGGCAGAAGAAAATGCAATTCTTGCTGCTGACTACCCTGAAAGTTGTGTACGTCTTTAGTACCCCCATGCCTGAATTCACTGAGGATGAGATAATGGAGAACGTCAAGAAGAGATCAAAGTGGGAAAACGATGACTACATATGCCATGGACACATTTTAAATGGTATGTCTGGCTCTTTTTTTGATGTTTATCAAAATGTCGAATCTTCAAAGGAACTGTGGGATTTGTAGGAATCCAAGTACATGGCAGAAGATGCCTCTAGTAAGAAATTTCTGGTTGGAAATTTCATAAATTACAAGATGATTGACACTAGGCATGTCATGGAACAATATCACGAATTGTTAAGGATCCTGGGACAGTTTGTTCAACATGACTTGAAAATGGATGAAGCAATTTTGGTTGCTGTGATTATAGAAAAACTACCACCATCATGGAAAGAGTTTAAACATACTCTGAAACATAGAAATGAAGAACTGACTTTGGTTCAACTTGGAAGTCATCTTAGGATTGAAGAGTCTTTAAGGACTCAAGAACTTGATAATAATCCTAAGGGTAAGAATAATATTGGAAGTTCTTCTGTCAATGTGGTGGAAGGTAAAAAAGGATCAAAGATTTCCAATAAGGGTAAGGGTAAAAGAAAGTGTAATGATGATGATGACAAGTTTTCCAACAAAAAGCCTAAACTTTCACGTTGGAAATGTGAGAAAACTGGTCATTTCAAAAAGGATTGTCGTGTTAAGAATGTGAACAAAGGTGCTGGTCCAAGTGGATCTAAGGATCCAGGAAAGCAACAAAGTCAGCATTGTGATTTATTACCATATTGCAAATCTGTTCAGAATTATGTTTCAATAATTTCTGAGGCATTTTATGTGCAGGATGATGATGTTGCTTGGTGGGTTGATTCGGGAGCAGCAAGTCATGTTTGTAAAGATCTTCGTTGGTTTAAAGACTGTCAACCAATTGAAGATGGATCTATGGTGACGATGGGAAATGTTGTTACTGAACCAATCAGAGGAATAAGACGTATTACTATTATGTTTACTTCTAGAAAGTGTATAACTTTAGACAATGTATTGTATGTACCTGAGATTCGAAAGAATCTCATATCTGAAATAGTGTTAAGTAAGTGTGGCTACAAACAAGTACTAGAAAGTGACGAGTATATCTTGTAAAGACATGGTACTTTTATTGGATTTGGATATGTATGTAATGGAATGATTAGGTTAA
This sequence comes from Centrapalus pauciflorus, assembly GCA_020465985.1. Lineage (NCBI taxonomy): Eukaryota > Viridiplantae > Streptophyta > Magnoliopsida > Asterales > Asteraceae > Centrapalus > Centrapalus pauciflorus. The sequence continues at coordinate 93,673 of JAANYP010008075.1, forward strand.
ATCTTGATTATCCTTCTTTCATTACTTCGAAGTGTACTGCAAGTAACTTAAAGAAGTCAGTATTATGACATGCTAGACTCGAACATGTTAATTATAAAAGATTAAAAGACATGTCTAAAATGAGTTTAATACCTGCTTTTGACATGAATATTGAAAAATGTAAAACTTGCATGTTAACTAAAATTACTAGACAACCTTTTAAGGATGTTAATAGAGAAAGCAAAGTATTAGAACTCATTCATAGTGATCTATGTGATTTTCATGCAACACCTTCACTTGGAAATAAAAAGTATGTCATTACTTTTATCGATGATGCATCAAGATATTGCTAGGTGTATTTGCCACACTCAAAAGATGAAGCTCTTGATAAATTAAAAATTTATAAACAAGAAGTGGAGCTGCATAAAAATGACTTGATAAAAGTTTTGTGTACTGATAGAGGTGGTGAGTATTATGATCCAGTCTATTTCCAATCAACTGGTATAATACATCAAACCACGACTCCTTATACACCACAACAAAATGGTGTGGCTGAAAGGAAGAATAGGACATTGAAAGAAGACTAAATTACATGAATGGTCCCTGTGGTTTATATGAAATTACGGTTTCAGTCCCTGAAAGAATTTTATTACACCACAAGTCCCTACAAATGAACAGTTGTAACACTTTGGTCCCTGAAACTAACGTCAGTTAACTTGGGCTGTTAGTTTCAGGGGCATTTTTGTCCTTTTGATATTCAGGGACCATTTGTGTAATTTGCATACTTTTTATTATTTATTATTTATTTCTCTATATTTTTTATATTATAATTTATATTCATACATATATTTAGTATTTCTTTCTTTTTATAATTTAATAATCCACATGTGACATTTTATTTTTTATTTTTTTTGTTTTATTTATTAATTTTTATTTGTATGTTTATTGTTATTATTAATGTTAACTTTTTTTTATATATTAATATAATTAGTTATTTAATATTATTATATAATATATCTGGTTCATTTTTTTAATTATTTATTGAGAATCCAAATCTTTCTCTGTTTTTTTTCATTTAAGAAAAATAAAAATAAAAAACTAGTTGTAGTTCTTTTCGTTCGAAAAATCTAAAATCGAAAGATTTATTTCTTTTCTCCATTGAATAAAATTTAAAAAAAAAAGGATGTGTTGAAGCTTTTATCATTTGGGAAAAAAAATATAATCAAAATGGTCCGTAGTTTTTTCATTGCAAATACTTAATAAAAATTTTAATTCTAAATGGTTTGAAGAAAATCAAGAATTGATCAAGAATTGGAATGATTCGTCGCTTTGTAATAAAAAAATTAAAATCCGAATGGTTTTTGTTATTCGAAAAAATGAAATTGTATTGATTTTTTAATCTATGTTTAATTAGAAATCAGAATGGTTCTTTTGTTTGAGAAAATCAAAAATCGTAATGGTTCACCGTTTTTTGATCAAAAAAATTAAAATCAAAATGGTTCATCATTTTTTTATTAAAAAAATTAATACCGGATGGTTATCAATATCATTGTTTGAAAAAAAATCAAAAATCATAATGGTGCATTATTTTTTGATCAAAAATTTAAAATCCAAATGGTTCATCATTTATTTGATCCAAAAAACAATATCGGAGTGGTTCGTATTTTTTATTATTGTTTAATAAAATCAAAATGGTTTTTTTAATTAATAAAAAATTAGAATGGTTCATCTTTTTTTATCAAAAAAACTGAAAGGCGATGAACCATTTCAATTTTTGATTTTTTCAAACCATTTAGAATTTAAAAAATTTCAGTAAGTATTTGCAATAAAGAAACTACGAACCATTTTTAATATATATATTTTTTCCAAATGAAAAAGGTTTCAACACATCGTTATTTTAAATTTTATCCATTGGAGAAAAGAAATAAATCATTTCGATTTTAGATTTTCCGAACGAAAAAAAATACAACTGTTTTTATTTATATATTTCTTAAATGAAAAAAGAATAGAAAAAAATTGGATTCTCAATAAATAATTTAAAAAATGAACCAGATATATTATATAATAATCTTATATAAATAATTATATTAATATATAAAAAAAAAAGTTAGCATTAATAATAACAATAAACATACAAATATAAATTAATAATTAAAACAAAAGAAATAAAAAATAAAGTGTTATATTTGGATTATTAAATTATAAAAAAGAAAGAATACTAAATATATGTATGAATACAAATTATAATATAAATAAATAAAGAGGAATAAAGAATAAAAAGTATGCAAATTACACAAATGGTCCCTAAAAGTCAAAAGGACAAAAATGCCCCTGAAACTAACGGCTCAAGTTAACTGCCGTTAGTTTCAGGGACCAAAATGTTACAACTTTTCGATTTTAGGGACTTGTGGTGTAATAAAATTCTTTCAGGGACTAAAACCGTAATTTCATATAAACCACAGGGACCATTTATGTAATTTAGTCTTGAAAGAAATGGTAAATTCCATGTCATCCTATTCTGGTTTAAGTGATGGTTTTTGGGATGAGGCTATGTTGACGGCCTATTATACATTGAATACGACTCCAAATAAAAAGAGTAAAAAACCCCTTATGAAATTTGGCATAAAAAGGTACCAAAATTGAGTTATGTTAAAGTTTGGGGTTGTAGAGTAGTTGTAAGACTCACAGAACCCAAAAGGAAAAATTTTGGGTGAGAAAGGTATAGATTGTATTATGTTGAGCATTCCAAAGCATGTGGATTCTAAGTTATAGATTCTGTTGACTCAGTATCTGTTAATAATGTTATAGAGTCAATAGATGCTATATTTGATGAAGAGAGATTTACATCTATACCTAGACCAAGGGACTTGATCAAATAATCTTCATGTAAAACCTTAACTCAAGCTTAAAATGCACCTGAACAGTCTGAACCTAGGAGAAGCACTAGAGTTAGTATAGCCAAGTCTTTTGGATCTGATTTTCAACTTTATTTGGTTGAAGGAACAAGGAATGAGACTGTGTCTCAATATCAATATTTTTATGTTATTGAGGAGGATCCTAAGACTATTAGTGAAGCTATGTCATCTCGGGATGTTGCTTTCTGGAAAGAAGCAATCCAGGATGAGTTTGATTCTATCATTCATAATGATACTTGGGTTTCGACAGATTTGCCATCTGGTTGTAAAGCTTTAGGATGTAAATGGATTGTTAGGCACAAAAAGGCCTCAGTCAAACCTGCTCTACATCTGAGGGGGAGATTTTATATTCAAACCTGTTGATGCATTTGAAGGTTGTATTTAAGGCCTGTTATATGCCTTATTGAAACCTGAAAATGATTTGCAATATCAGTCTAAAGCTGTTCTATACGTTGCATGTGTTGCAACCAAGACAGTTTGTCCAAGCTGATCAGTCTGCTGATCAGGCTGGACATAAACTGTCTACGCTGCTCTACACTGTTGAGCAGCTTGGGCATTTTTAAAGTGTTCTGTTCTTTGTGAACAGAACCTGTTCTTTGTGAACAGGCTAAACACTTTATGGAATTTGTTTCCAAGTCATCATGTATTGTTTTTAACTACCAGATCAGTTTACACAGTTGAAGACAAAGTGGAAAGCAGAACCGCTCAGCCTGCCCAAGCTGTTCTGTTACATGAAGACAAACGGATATTTGAAAAAGGGTGACAGACCTTTTTCTTATATCAAAATAGGCCTTTACAAGGAAGAAAGACGCAAAGTTGACATTCCTAAAATGGTTAAAGGCAATGCAACAGTAGAAAGTAAAAAGACAAAAGTTCTGCACAAGAGAAGGCAAGTCTGCTTTTCAGAAAAGTGCAGAAAAGTTATATTGTCTTTTCAAACAAGACTTCTCCTTTTTCATTCTGCCCAATGAAGATGTTTCTCTTAGATCCTCTAAGTGAGTATAAAAGGAAGCTTCTAAGGTCAGAAAGAATGTGAAGAAAGCTAAGTGCTTAAACCAAGAGTGAACGTGCAAGTGTGATATTCATGCATGCAAATCTTCTGTAAACAAGCTTCTGTGTGTCTAAGCTGTTTACCAAAGCTGTTCCTTAAAGTCTTGTAAAATACAGTGAGTGCATCTTAGTGAGTGTGTTCATTGTAATCTAGTTTGAGTGTATCTTAGACTAGAAACCATACTGTTGTATTCTGTCATCTCAGCTTGAACAATTCCGCAGTCAAGCTTGTTTGTAATTAACATTTGTTGATAATACATACAAACATTGAGAAAAAGAGTGTGTAGATTTTAAATACTGTATTCACCCCCCCCCCCTCTACAGTTTATTACTATATACTTTGGGAACCTTTCGGGACCTACAACTGGTATCAAAGCATTTTAGAGTGTGTGTCATTCTAGATCTCTCATAATCCCAAGTTTCCATGGACAACAGTGCTGCAAACTCTTCTTACTATGACAATGGCTCTATGGGCAAGCCTCCAAAATTTAATCATCAAAACTTCTCTGGTTGGAAGTGCAGAATGATGCTCTATTTAGAGAATCTGGATGTACAACTGCCAGAGATAGTGATGGAGGGTCCCTATGTGCCAACCTCTGTTACTACAATAACTCCAGCGGTTGAAGGAGCTGCTCCTGAAATCAGGACCTTTGAGAAAGCAAAAGCTCAATGGTCTGATGAAGACAAGAGAATGGTAGCTCTGGATGCAAAGGCCAGAAACAACCTGGTCATTTCTCTTCCTGATGATGTGTTCAAGCAGGTTGAGAAGATGAAGACTGCAAAGGAGATGTGGGATACTCTGTGTACCGTCTATGATGGACCCACAATCACACTGGACAACAGGATTAACAATCTTGTTAGACAGTATGAACTCTTCTTTGCCAAACCAAAGGAGTCTCTCACAGAAACCTACACCAGGTTCACTGCTCTGGTGAATGATCTCAAAGCTGTTGGGATCACCAAGGACAGTCTTACTTTGGTGAACAAGTTTCTGGACATTTTACCTGAGGAGTGGAACTATTTCTCAACCATCCTAAGAAACTCAGGTACTATCAGAAGTATGGATCTGGTCAATCTGTATGGATCCTTACTGAATGATGAACAATCAAGGCAGCAAAAGAGGAATGCCTTGGAAATGTCCAGAAGAGGTACTGCCTTTGTGGCTAATGTGAGACAGTCTGTTAATCAGGTGAGTGATGTGTTCACTCAACCTGATCAACAGGATGATGATAAGGAGGAGGTGTCTGAAGAAGAAGAGGCTGCAGATCTTACTGAACAAGATGATGAGCAAATGATAGCTATGCTTGTCAAAAAGTTCAGCAAGAGAAGATTTGGAAGAAGTATGCTACAAGGAGGTGCAAGTGCTGGCAAAAAGAAAGCATTTGACAAATCCAAGGCTGAGTGCTTCAAGTGTGGCAAAACTGGCCATATAGCTGCTGACTGTGTGTCAAAAGCTGTTGGTCAGTCATCCAAACCTATCAAGACTAACAGGGATGATGGCTATAGGGTTAAGTACCTTATGGCCATGGCTAAGCTGAGGAAATTGGAAAACTCTGTGTCTTCCAATCGTCAGAAGGGACTCATGGCTGAGACATGTGACTGGGAGGAATCTGATTCATCATCTGATGAAGAAGATAATCAGTGTCTGATGGCCAACTCTGATGTTCCATCAACAAGCAGTTTCAAACAGGACATGGCTGAAGCTGAAGCCTTCAGCAGCTTGGAGAACTGGAATCCTACAATGATGTATAAGGTACAAAATTTTATGGCTTACAGTTCTGAAGAAAAAGTTAAAATGTTTGAATACATGCTTGTTGATCTGAAAGCTGCTGTTGAGAAGCATGATGCTTTATTATCTGAAATCTCTAAGCTTAAAGCTGATCTTAAAACTAAAACCAGTAAACTGGACAGTTTCCATAAGTTGGAAACTGAGCTTGATGAATTAAAACACATCAACTCCATTTTACTGGAAGAAAAGAGAGAAACAGATATAAAGCATGCTAAGCTTCAAAAGATAGTTGACTCTTGGTGCCAATCTGCACAAAAAGTCAGCCATTGTATCAGTCAACAGATTCCTGCTCAAATCCAAGCCTATCTTGGAGGGGATCTTGACACAGCAGCTTCCATTGTTGAAATAAGTAATTTGAAAGAAGACTTGTCCACTCTTGGTGAACTTCCAAATACATTCATCCAAAATGTGAATGGTAAACTTATTTCAACAAACAGGTTTGTCAGGCCTCAAAATACTGACAGCTTGTGTGAACTCAGCTCAAAAGCTGATGTTGGAGTTTGTTCTCCAAAACAGCCTGCTAAGTGCTCTGCTAGCTCACACAAGCAGAAGAAAGGAAAACATGCTCAAACTAAAGCTGTGGATGCTAAGCCTGTTGACAAAACAGGTTCAGAGTCCAAAGCTGTTGGTAAAAAGCATGTTAATCCTTTTGATGCTAAACATTTTGAAAATAAGTTTTCAAAAAGTAAGCAGCCTGTTTTCAACAAGGGTAAGTCTCAGGTTGAAAACAAAACTGCTGTGATTTCAAATAAGTTTTCAAATCATGGTGGTAAGTTGGTTTTAAATGAAAATAAGTTTTTCAAAACCAAACACAGTGAGTATGCTGATAGGCAGCATAAATCACAACTCAGTAGGGGCAAAGGCAAAGCCATTGCTCAAACTGAGACAACTGGGAATAAGTTTCCCAAACCTGTGGAAGCTCAAAGGCCAATCAAGCTTCCTGTCTTTGACATCTGTCCTCCCAAAAAGAGGAAAGAAGAGACAGTCAAAGCTGTGGCCTATGAACTTACCACACAAGCTGTTGATTCTGCAAAAATTGCTAAACCTGCTGAAAGAATCAACAAAAACAGTTCAGAATGTGTTTCTGAAGGACCTTCTTCCAAAAGCACCAAAAAGAGAAAATGTTATAAGTGTGGGAAGAAGACACATCTGGCCAAGGACTGTCCTGAATCTGAGGACATGAGGCCTGTTGGCTCTGCTGTTTCCCTCACAGCTGTTACAAGCAGTGGTGGAAATGACATAGTCACTGAGGATGGTATTCAAACTGATACCATTCAAATAGGGAATATTAGTGTGGACATTCAAAATCCATCAACAAGTGTTGATGAAGTAGGAGAACTCATCTGTGTGATGAGTTCCCCTAAAAATAACTAATAATTCTCTTCTCACTCTGCAGGAAAAACAACCTTCCCAGGTTTGGTACTTGGACAGTGGCTGCTCAGGGCACATGACAGGTTGTAAAGAACTGCTGAGTGATCTCAGGCCTGAAAAAGGGCCAAAAGTCACCTTTGGTGACAATGTACAGGGATCCACTGAGGGATATGGAACTCTTAAAGCTGGTGCTGCAGTGTTCAAAAGGGTAGCCTATGTGGTTGGGCTAAAACATAACCTTGTTAGCATAAGTCAACTGTGTGATGCTGGCTACAAGGTTAACTTTGATGAGCACCTGGGTTACATATTGGATTCCCAAGGCAAAGTTGTGCTGTGTGCTCAACGAAAGAAAAGTGTATATGTTGTGGATATGCATTCTGCTGATCCCACAACTGAAACCTGTTTTCTCACAAGAACCAATGCTGATCTAAACTGGTTATGGCATAGAAGACTGTCACACCTGAACTTCAAGAACATCAATAAACTCTGTAAGAAAGAGTTGGTGACAGGTTTGCCTTCTATTACTTTTGCCAAAGATAGATTATGCACAGCTTGTGAGAAAGGCAAGCAGAGAAAAACATCTTTTAAATCCAAACACAATTTCTCTATTGATACTCCACTCTTCTTAATCCATATGGACTTGTTTGGACCTATTAATGTCCCAAGTCTAGGAGGAAGAAGATTCACTCTTGTAATGGTTGATGAGTTCTCCAGGTACACATGGGTGATCTTTTTGAAGAGCAAAGGAGAGGCTGCGAGAGAAATTATTGGATTTGTTAAAAAGATGGAAATGCTGAACTCTGCCCAAGTAAAGCAGCTTAGAAGTGATCATGGTACTGAATTCAGAAACAGTACTCTTGAAGACTTCTGTGAAGAGAAAGGTATCAGTCAAAACTTTTCAGCAGTAAGAACTCCTCAACAAAATGGAGTTGCTGAAAGGAGAAACCGAACTCTCATTGAAGCTGCCAGAACAATGCTGTGTGCATCAGGTTTGCCTTCATCATTTTGGGCTGAAGCTGTTAACACTGCCTGCTTCACTCAAAACAGATCCTTAGTGGTGAAAAGGTTCAACAAAACTCCCTATGAGCTGCTCAAAGGGAGAAAGCCAAATGTCAGTTACTTCCATGTGTTTGGATGTCCCTGTTTCATTCTGAATCAAAGGGACCAGCTGTCAAAATTTGAACCTAAAGCTGATGAAGGTGTGTTTGTTGGCTACTCTTCTATCTCAAAAGCCTACAGAGTATACAACAACAAAAGAAAGGTGATAGATGAATCTATCAATGTCACCTTTGAAGAGTCCAAGAATGCCTCCACCAAAGCTGTTCCTGAATCAGTTTCAGGAGACCTCAACTTTGATGATCTGATGCATTCAATCAATGTAGAGGACTCAAAAGCTTCCACTACACCCAGTGTGGAACCTGCTAATCATAATGGACATGATGATGATTATGTCAATACACCCTGTGTGAATAAATGTACTGACTTAATTACAACTGCATGTCCAGAACCTATCAATGCTGATTTCCCCAGTTCCTCTGCTGATATGTCCAACAGTGGTCAGACATGTTCAACAAGTGAACAGGCTCAAGACAACAGTGTGTCTGAAAATCTTGAGAGCTGTTCAACAGGACCTGCTGAAGATGTTAACAACTCTGGTAAGTCATCATTGAAAAATGATCCTAAGTGGATCAGGTGTCCCCCCAATGATCAAATAATTGGTGACATCAATAAAGGGATACAAACTCGGTGGGACAGCTTAGGGAACTTTTGTATGTTCTCTAGTTTTGTTTCACTGATGGAGCCAAAGAAGGTGGATGAAGCACTAAAAGATGCCAATTGGATCACTGCCATGCAAGAAGAACTCAATCAGTTTGAGAGAAACAAAGTATGGAAGCTGGTCCCTGCCCCTAAAGGAAAAACAATAATTGGCACAAAATGGGTTTTCAGGAACAAAATGGATGAGCAAGGTCATGTCATTAGAAATAAGGCAAGACTGGTTGCT
>JAANYP010008077.1:0-10302 GCA_020465985.1 Centrapalus pauciflorus
TTTTTATTTGTGTGTGGCTGTGTGCAACCATTTGGTCACACAACGAGTGTCTGGTTGTGGGCTTTGGTCAAATAAAATTATGTCAAATGTGGCCGTAAGTGTTAAAAAGTGTGACCACATGCTCTTTTAAGTGAGGTAAACTTTTATTTTGTGTGACTATTGTTCACGCAATGGGCACTTTATTTTTATTTGTGTGTGGCTGATTGCAACCATTTGGTCACTCAAAGAGTGTCTTGTTGTGCCTTTTGGTCACATAAAATTATGCCAAATGTGGTCGTAGGTGTTAAAATGTGTGACCATATGCTCTTTTAAGTGAGGTAAACTTCTGTTTTGTGTGACTATTGTCCATTCAATGGCCACTTTATTTTTACATGTGTGTAGCTGATTGCAACCATTTGGTAACACAACGAGTGTTTTGTTGTGGGTTTTGGTCAAATAAATTTATGCCAAATGTGGCCGTAAGTGTTAGAAAGTGTGATCATATGCTCTTTTAAGTTAGGTGAACTTGTATTTTGTGTGACTATTGTCCATGCAATGGCCACTTTATTTTTATTTGTGTGTGACTTAGTGCAACCATTTGGTCACACAACGAGTGTCTTGTTGTGGGCTTTGGTCAAATAAAATTACGTCAAATGTGGGCGTAGGTGTTAAAAAGTGTGACCATATGCTCTTTTAAGGGAGTTAACTTGTATTTTGTGTGACTATTATTCTTGCAATGACCACTTTATTTTTATTTGTGTGTAGCTGATTTCAACCATTTGATCACACAACGAGTGTCTTGTTGTGGGTTTTGCTCACATAAAATTATGCCAAATGTGGCCGTAGGTGTTAGAAAGTGTGACCGGTCATATGCTCTTTTAAGTGAGGTGAACTTGTATTTTGTGTGACTATTATCCATGCAATGGCTACTCTATTTTTATTTGTGTGTGACTTAGTGCAACCATTTGGTCACACAACGAGTGTCTGGTTGTGGGCTTTGGTCAAATAAAATTATGTCAAATGTGGCCGTAAGTGTTAAAAAGTGTGACCACATGCTCTTTTAAGTGAGGTAAACTTGTATTTTGTGTGACAATTGTTCATGCAATGGGCACTTTATTTTTAGTGTGTGGCTGATTGCAACCATTTGGTTACTCAACGGGTGTCTTGTTGTGCGTTTTGGTCACATAAAGTTATGCCAAATGTGGTCGTAGGTGTTAAAAAGTCTGACCATATGCTCTTTTAAGTGAGGTAAACTTCTGTTTTGTGTGACTATTGTCCATTCAATGGCCACTTTATTTTTATATGTGTGTAGCTGATTGCAACCATTTGGTCACACAACGAGTGTCTTGTTGTGGGTTTTGGTCAAATAAAATTATGCCAAATGTGGCCGTAGGTGTTAGAAAGTATGATCATATGCTTTTTTAAGTGAGGTGAACTTGTATTTTGTGTGACAATTGTCCATGCAATGGCCACTTTATTTTTATTTGTGTGTAGCTGATTGCAACCATTTGATCACACAACGAGTGTCTTGTTGTGGGTTTTGCTAACATAAAATTATGCCAAATGTGGTCGTAGGTGTTAGAAAGTGTGACCGGTCATATGCTCTTTTAAGTGAGGTGAACTTGTATTTTGTGTGACTATTGTCCATGCAATGGCCACTTTATTTTTATTTGTGTGTGACTTAGAGCAACCATTTGGTCACACAACGAGTGTCTTGTTGTGGGCTTTGGTCAAATAAAATTATGTCAAATGTGGCCGTAAGTGTTAAAAAGTGTGACCACATGCTCTTTTAAGTGAGGTAAACTTCTATTTTGTGTGACTATTGTTCATGCAATGGACACTTTATTTTTATTTGTGTGTGGCTGATTGCAATTATTTGGTTACTCAACGACTGTCTTGTTGTGCGTTTTGGTCACATAAAATTATGCCAAATGTGGTCGTAGGTGTTAAAAAGAGTGACCATATGCTCTTTTAAATGAGGTAAACTTCTGTTTTGTGTGACTATTGTCCATTCAATGGTCACTTTATTTTTATATGTGTGTAGCTTATTGCAACCATTTGGTCGCACAACGAGTGTCTTGTTGTGGGCTTTGGTCAAATAAAATTATGTCAAATGTGGTCGTAGGTGTTAAAAAGTGTAACCATATGCACTTTTAAGGGAGTTAACTTGTATTTTGTGTGACTATTATTCTTGCAATGACCACTTTATTTTTATTTGTGTGTAGCTGATTGCAACCATTTGATCAGACAACGAGTGTCTTGTTGTAGTTTTGCTCACATAAATTTATGCCAAATGTGGCCGTAGGTGTTAGAAAGTGTGACCGGTCATATGCTCTTTTAAGTGAGGTGAACTTGTATTTTGTGTGACTATTATCTATGCAATGGCCACTTTATTTTTATTTGTGTGTGACTTAGTGCAACCATTTGGTCACACAACGAGTGTCTTGTTGTGGGCTTTGGTCAAATAAAATTCTGTCAAATGTGGCCGTAAGTGTTAAAAAGTGTGACCACATGCTCTTTTAAGTGAGGTAAACTTGTATTTTGTGTGACAATTGTTCATGCAATGGGCACTTTATTTTTAGTGTGTGGCTGATTGCAACCATTTGGTTACTCAACGGGTGTCTTGTTGTGCGTTTTGGTCACATAAAGTTATGCCAAATGTGGTTGTAGGTGTTAAAAAGTGTGACCATATGCTCTTTTAAGTGAGGTAAACTTCTGTTTTGTGTGACGATAGTCCATTCAATGGCCACTTTACTTTTATATGTGTGTAGCTGATTGCAACCATTTGGTTACACAACGAGTGTCTTGTTGTGGGTTTTGGTCAAATAAAATTATGCCAAATGTGGCCGTAGGTGTTAGAAAGTATGATCATATGCTCTTTTAAGTGAAGTTAACTTGTATTTTGTGTGACTATTGTCCGTGCAATGGCCACTTTATTTTTATTTGTGTGTTGCTGATTGCAACCATTTGATCACACAACGAGTGTCTTGTTGTGGGTTTTGCTCACATAAAATTATGCCAAATGTGGTCGTAGTCGTTAGAAAGTGTGACCGGTCATATGCCCTTTTAAGTGAGGTGAACTTGTATTTTGTGTGACTATTGTTCATGCAATGGCCACTTTATTTTTATTTGTGTGTGGCTGTGTGCAACCATTTGGTCACACAACGAGTGTCTGGTTGTGGGCTTTGGTCAAATAAAATTATGTCAAATGTGGCCGTAAGTGTTAAAAAGTGTGACCACATGCTCTTTTAAGTGAGGTAAACTTTTATTTTGTGTGACTATTGTTCACGCAATGGGCACTTTATTTTTATTTGTGTGTGGCTGATTGCAACCATTTGGTCACTCAAAGAGTGTCTTGTTGTGCCTTTTGGTCACATAAAATTATGCCAAATGTGGTCGTAGGTGTTAAAATGTGTGACCATATGCTCTTTTAAGTGAGGTAAACTTCTGTTTTGTGTGACTATTGTCCATTCAATGGCCACTTTATTTTTACATGTGTGTAGCTGATTGCAACCATTTGGTAACACAACGAGTGTTTTGTTGTGGGTTTTGGTCAAATAAATTTATGCCAAATGTGGCCGTAAGTGTTAGAAAGTGTGATCATATGCTCTTTTAAGTTAGGTGAACTTGTATTTTGTGTGACTATTGTCCATGCAATGGCCACTTTATTTTTATTTGTGTGTGACTTAGTGCAACCATTTGGTCACACAACGAGTGTCTTGTTGTGGGCTTTGGTCAAATAAAATTATGTCAAATGTGGCCGTAAGTGTTAAAAAGTGTGACCATATGCTCTTTTAAGGGAGTTAACTTGTATTTTGTGTGACTATTATTCTTGCAATGACCACTTTATTTTTATTTGTGTGTAGCTGATTGCAACCATTTGATCACACAACGAGTGTCTTGTTGTGGGTTTTGCTCACATAAAATTATGCCAAATGTGGCCGTAGGTGTTAGAAAGTGTGACCGGTCATATGCTCTTTTAAGTGAGGTGAACTTGTATTTTGTGTGACTATTATCCATGCAATGGCCACTTTATTTTTATTTGTGTGTGACTTAGTGCACCCATTTGGTCACAGAACGAGTGTCTTGTTGTGGGCTTTGGTCAAATAAAATTATGTCAAATGTGGCCGTAAGTGCTAAAAAGTGTGACCACATGCTCTTTTAAGTGAGGTAAACTTGTATTTTGTGTGACAATTGTTCATGCAATGGGCACTTTATTTTTAGTGTGTGGCTGATTGCAACCATTTGGTTACTCAACGGGTGTCTTGTTGTGCGTTTTGGTCACATAAAGTTATGCCAAATGTGGTTGTAGGTGTTAAAAAGTGTGACCATATGCTCTTTTAAGTGAGGTAAACTTCTGTTTTGTGTGACGATAGTCCATTCAATGGCCACTTTACTTTTATATGTGTGTAGCTGATTGCAACCATTTGGTTACACAACGAGTGTCTTGTTGTGGGTTTTGGTCAAATAAAATTATGCCAAATGTGGCCGTAGGTGTTAGAAAGTATGATCATATGCTCTTTTAAGTGAAGTTAACTTGTATTTTGTGTGACTATTGTCCGTGCAATGGCCACTTTATTTTTATTTGTGTGTTGCTGATTGCAACCATTTGATCACACAACGAGTGTCTTGTTGTGGGTTTTGCTCACATAAAATTATGCCAAATGTGGTCGTAGTCGTTAGAAAGTGTGACCGGTCATATGCCCTTTTAAGTGAGGTGAACTTGTATTTTGTGTGACTATTGTTCATGCAATGGCCACTTTATTTTTATTTGTGTGTGGCTGTGTGCAACCATTTGGTCACACAACGAGTGTCTGGTTGTGGGCTTTGGTCAAATAAAATTATGTCAAATGTGGCCGTAAGTGTTAAAAAGTGTGACCACATGCTCTTTTAAGTGAGGTAAACTTTTATTTTGTGTGACTATTGTTCACGCAATGGGCACTTTATTTTTATTTGTGTGTGGCTGATTGCAACCATTTGGTCACTCAAAGAGTGTCTTGTTGTGCCTTTTGGTCACATAAAATTATGCCAAATGTGGTCGTAGGTGTTAAAATGTGTGACCATATGCTCTTTTAAGTGAGGTAAACTTCTGTTTTGTGTGACTATTGTCCATTCAATGGCCACTTTATTTTTACATGTGTGTAGCTGATTGCAACCATTTGGTCACACAACGAGTGTTTTGTTGTGGGTTTTGGTCAAATAAATTTATGCCAAATGTGGCCGTAAGTGTTAGAAAGTGTGATCATATGCTCTTTTAAGTTAGGTGAACTTGTATTTTGTGTGACTATTGTCCATGCAATGGCCACTTTATTTTTATTTGTGTGTGACTTAGTGCAACCATTTGGTCACACAACGAGTGTCTTGTTGTGGGCTTTGGTCAAATAAAATTACGTCAAATGTGGGCGTAGGTGTTAAAAAGTGTGACCATATGCTCTTTTAAGGGAGTTAACTTGTATTTTGTGTGACTGTTATTCTTGCAATGACCACTTTATTTTTATTTGTGTGTAGCTGATTTCAACCATTTGATCACACAACGAGTGTCTTGTTGTGGGTTTTGCTCACATAAAATTATGCCAAATGTGGCCGTAGGTGTTAGAAAGTGTGACCGGTCATATGCTCTTTTAAGTGAGGTGAACTTGTATTTTGTGTGACTATTATCCATGCAATGGCTACTCTATTTTTATTTGTGTGTGACTTAGTGCAACCATTTGGTCACACAACGAGTGTCTGGTTGTGGGCTTTGGTCAAATAAAATTATGTCAAATGTGGCCGTAAGTGTTAAAAAGTGTGACCACATGCTCTTTAAAGTGAGGTAAACTTGTATTTTGTGTGACAATTGTTCATGCAATGGGCACTTTATTTTTAGTGTGTGGCTGATTGCAACCATTTGGTTACTCAACGGGTGTCTTGTTGTGCGTTTTGGTCACATAAAGTTATGCCAAATGTGGTCGTAGGTGTTAAAAAGTGTGACCATATGCTCTTTTAAGTGAGGTAAACTTGTGTTTTGTGTGACTATTGTCCATTCAATGGCCACTTTATTTTTATTTGTGTGTCGCTGATTGCAACCATTTGGTCACACAACGAGTGTCTTGTTGTGGGTTTTGGTCAAATAAAATTATGCCAAATGTGGCCGTAGGTGTTAGAAAGTATGATCATATGCTCTTTTAAGTGAGGTGAACTTGTATTTTGTGTGACTATTGTCCATGCAATGGCCACTTTATTTTTATTTGTGTGTAGCTGATTGCAACCATTTGATCACACAACGAGTGTCTTGTTGTGGGTTTTGCTCACATAAAATTATGCCAAATGTGGCCGTAGGTGTTAGAAAGTGTGACCGGTCATATGCTCTTTTAAGTGAGGTGAACTTGTATTTTGTGTGACTATTGTCCATGCAATGGCCACTTTATTTTTATTTGTGTGTGGCTTAGTGCAACCATTTGGTCACACAACGAGTGTCTTGTTGTGGGCTTTGGTCAAATAAAATTATGTCAAATGTGGCCGTAAGTGTTAAAAAGTGTGACCACATGCTCTTTTAAGTGAGGTAAACTTGTATTTTGTGTGACTATTGTTCATGCAATGGACACTTTATTTTTATTTGTGTGTGGCTGATTGCAATTATTTGGTTACTCAACGACTGTCTTGTTGTGCGTTTTGGTCACATAAAATTATGCCAAATGTGGTCGTAGGTGTTAAAAAGAGTGACCATATGCTCTTTTAAATGAGGTAAACTTCTGTTTTGTGTGACTATTGTCCATTCAATGGTCACTTTATTTTTATATGTGTGTAGCTTATTGCAACCATTTGGTCGCACAACGAGTGTCTTGTTGTGGGCTTTGGTCAAATAAAATTATGTCAAATGTGGTCGTAGGTGTTAAAAAGTGTAACCATATGCACTTTTAAGGGAGTTAACTTGTATTTTGTGTGACTATTATTCTTGCAATGACCACTTTATTTTTATTTGTGTGTAGCTGATTGCAACCATTTGATCAGACAATGAGTGTCTTGTTGTAGTTTTGCTCACATAAAATTATGCCAAATGTGGCCGTAGGTGTTAGAAAGTGTGACCGGTCATATGCTCTTTTAAGTGAGGTGAACTTGTATTTTGTGTGACTATTATCTATGCAATGGCCACTTTATTTTTATTTGTGTGTGACTTAGTGCAACCATTTGGTCACACAACGAGTGTCTTGTTGTTGGCTTTGGTCAAATAAAATTCTGTCAAATGTGGCCGTAAGTGTTAAAAAGTGTGACCACATGCTCTTTTAAGTGAGGTAAACTTGTATTTTGTGTGACAATTGTTTATGCAATGGGCACTTTATTTTTAGTGTGTGGCTGATTGCAACCATTTGGTTACTCAACGGGTGTCTTGTTGTGCGTTTTGGTCACATAAAGTTATGCCAAATGTGGTTGTAGGTGTTAAAAAGTGTGACCATATGCTCTTTTAAATGAGGTAAACTTCTGTTTTGTGTGACGATAGTCCATTCAATGGCCACTTTACTTTTATATGTGTGTAGCTGATTGCAACCATTTGGTCACACAACGAGTGTCTTGTTGTGGGTTTTGGTCAAATAAAATTATGCCAAATGTGGCCGTAGGTGTTAGAAAGTGTGATGATATGCTCTTTTAAGTGAGGTTAACTTGTATTTTGTGTGACTATTGTCCATGCAATGGCCACTTTTTTTTTATTTGTGTGTTGCTGATTGCAACCATTTGATCACACAAC
The DNA here is from genome assembly GCA_020465985.1 of Centrapalus pauciflorus. Lineage (NCBI taxonomy): Eukaryota > Viridiplantae > Streptophyta > Magnoliopsida > Asterales > Asteraceae > Centrapalus > Centrapalus pauciflorus. Next base: position 7,703 of record JAANYP010008077.1, read on the forward strand.
GAGTGTCTTGTTGTGGGTTTTGCTCACATAAAATTATGCCAAATGTGGTCGTAGTCGTTAGAAAGTGTGACCGGTCATATGCTCTTTTAAGTGAGGTGAACTTGTATTTTGTGTGACTATTGTTCATGCAATGGCCACTTTATTTTTATTTGTGTGTGGCTGTGTGCAACCATTTGGTCACACAACGAGTGTCTGGTTGTGGGCTTTGGTCAAATAAAATTATGTCAAATGTGGCCGTAAGTGTTAAAAAGTGTGACCACATTTTAAGTGAGGTAAACTTTTATTTTGTGTGACTATTGTTCACGCAATGGGCACTTTATTTTTATTTGTGTGTGGCTGATTGCAACCATTTGGTCACTCAAAGAGTGTCTTGTTGTGCGTTTTGGTCACATAAAATTATGCCAAATGTGGTCGTAGGTATTAAAATGTGTGACCATATGCTCTTTTAAGTGAGGTAAACTTCTGTTTTGTGTGACTATTGTCCATTCAATGGCCACTTTATTTTTACATGTGTGTAGCTGATTGCAACCATTTGGTCACACAACGAGTGTTTTGTTGTGGGTTTTGGTCAAATAAATTTATGCCAAATGTGGCCGTAAGTGTTAGAAAGTGTGATCATATGCTCTTTTAAGTTAGGTGAACTTGTATTTTGTGTGACTATTGTCCATGCAATGGCCACTTTATTTTTATTTGTGTGTGACTTAGTGCAACCATTTGGTCACACAACGAGTGTCTTGTTGTGGGCTTTGGTCAAATAAAATTACGTCAAATGTGGGCGTAGGTGTTAAAAAGTGTGACCATATGCTCTTTTAAGGGAGTTAACTTGTATTTTGTGTGACTGTTATTCTTGCAATGACCACTTTATTTTTATTTGTGTGTAGCTGATTTCAACCATTTGATCACACAACGAGTGTCTTGTTGTGGGTTTTGCTCACATAAAATTATGCCAAATGTGGCCGTAGGTGTTAGAAAGTGTGACCGGTCATATGCTCTTTTAAGTGAGGTGAACTTGTATTTTGTGTGACTATTATCCATGCAATGGCTACTCTATTTTTATTTGTGTGTGACTTAGTGCAACCATTTGGTCACACAACGAGTGTCTGGTTGTGGGCTTTGGTCAAATAAAATTATGTCAAATGTGGCCGTAAGTGTTAAAAAGTGTGACCACATGCTCTTTTAAGTGAGGTAAACTTGTATTTTGTGTGACAATTGTTCATGCAATGGGCACTGCTAATTTTCAGTGTGTTGCTGATGCAACATTTTGGTTACTCGACGGGTGTTACTTGTTTGTGCGTTTATGGTCAATAAGTTAGCCAATGTGTCGTAGGTGTTAAAAAGTCTGACCATATGGCTCTTTTTAAGTTGAGTGTAACTTCTGTTTGTAGTGCGACTATGTCCATTTCAATGCCACTTTATTTTTATATGATGTGTAGCTGATTGCAACCATTTGGTCAGCCACAAACGATGTCTTGTTGTGGGTTTCTTGGTCAAATAAAAATATATGCCAAACTTGGGCCGTAGGTGTTAGAAAGTATGGATTTCCATGATGCTTTTTTAAGTGAGGTTGAACTGTGTATTCTGTGTGACCAAATTGTCCATTGCAATGGCCACTTTATTTTTATTTGAGTTACGCTGATTGCAACCATTTGATCACACAACGAGTTCTTGTTGTGGGTTTTTGGCAACATAAAATTATGCCAAAATGTGGGTCGTAGGTTGTTTAGAAAGTGTGACCGGTCATATGCTTTTTAAGTGAGGTTGAACTTGTATTTGTTGTCCGTGGACTATTGTCCATGGCAGATGGCCACTTATTTTTTATTTGTGTGTGACTTAGAGCAACCATTTGGTCACACAACGAGTGTCTTGTTGTGGGCTTTGGTCAAATAAAATTATGTCAAATGTGGCCGTAAGTGTTAAAAAGTGTGACCACATGCTCTTTTAAGTGAGGTAAACTCCTATTTTGTGTGACTATTGTTCATGCAATGGACACTTTATTTTTATTTGTGTGTGGCTGATTGCAATTATTTGGTTACTCAACGACTGTCTTGTTGTGCGTTTTGGTCACATAAAATTATGCCAAATGTGGTCGTAGGTGTTAAAAAGAGTGACCATATGCTCTTTTAAATGAGGTAAACTTCTGTTTTGTGTGACTATTGTCCATTCAATGGTCACTTTATTTTTATATGTGTGTAGCTTATTGCAACCATTTGGTCGCACAACGAGTGTCTTGTTGTGGGCTTTGGTCAAATAAAATTATGTCAAATGTGGTCGTAGGTGTTAAAAAGTGTAACCATATGCACTTTTAAGGGAGTTAACTTGTATTTTGTGTGACTATTATTCTTGCAATGACCACTTTATTTTTATTTGTGTGTAGCTGATTGCAACCATTTGATCAGACAACGAGTGTCTTGTTGTAGTTTTGCTCACATAAATTTATGCCAAATGTGGCCGTAGGTGTTAGAAAGTGTGACCGGTCATATGCTCTTTTAAGTGAGGTGAACTTGTATTTTGTGTGACTATTATCTATGCAATGGCCACTTTATTTTTATTTGTGTGTGACTTAGTGCAACCATTTGGTCACACAACGAGTGTCTTGTTGT
>JAANYP010008078.1:0-69985 GCA_020465985.1 Centrapalus pauciflorus
GGTTCAAGCTGAGATGACAGATACAACAGTATGTTTACTAGTCTAAGACAGACTCGAACTAGTATACACTGAATACACTCACTAAGATGCACTCAATGTGTTTACAAGACTTTTAAGGAACAGCTTAGGTAAAACAGCTTTGACACACAGATGCTGGTTTACAGAAGATTTGCATGCATGAATATCACACTTGCACGTTCACACTTGGTTTAAGCACTTAGCTATCTTCACACTTCTTTCTGACCTTGGAAGCTTCCTTTTATACTCACTTAGAGGATCTAAGAGAAACATCTTCATTGGACGGAATGAAAAAGGAGAAGTCTTGTTTGAAAAGACAATATAACTTTTCTGCACTTTTCTGAAAAGCAGACGTGCAGAACTTTTGTCTTTTTACTTTGTCTACTGTTGCATTGCCTTTAACTAATTTAGGAATGTCAACTTTGCGTCTTTCTTCCTTGTAAAGGCCTATTTTGATATAAGAAAAAGGTCTGTCACCCTTTTTCAAATAACCTTTTGTCTTCATGTGACAGAACAGCTTGGGCAGGCTGAGCGGTTCTGCTTTCCACTTTGTCTTCGACTTGTAAACTGATCTTGTAGTCAAAAACAATACATGATGACTTGGAAACAAATTCCATAAAGTGTTTAGCCTGTTCACTAAGAACAGGTTCTGTTCACAAAGAACAGAACACTTTAAAAATGCCCAAGCTGCTCAACAGTATAGAGCAGCGTAGACAGTTTATGTCCAGCCTGATCAGCAGACTGAGCAGCTTGGACAAACTGTCTTGGTTGCAACACATGCAACATATAGAACAGCTTTAGACTGAAATTGCAAATCATTTTCAGGTTTCAATAAGGCATATAACAGGCCTTAAATTCAACCTTCAAATGTATCAACAGGTTTGATTATAAAATCTCCCCCTCAGATATAGGACAGGTTTGACTGAGGCCTTTTTGTGCCTAACAGTTGTACTTAGAAAATTTTGTTCAGTCCACAATTAGAATGACTTGCGGGTGTAGTGTTAATCGCGAGTTGTAACTTGCGGATAATACTCTACACGTGAGTTTGACTTAGAACAATTTGATGACCACTTTTGAGAAGGTTTGGGCGAATGAAGGATTATCCGCTAGTTGTAACTTGCAGACAAGCTTCTATACGCATGTTTAACTTAGAAGATAAAGAACTCGACTTTGAATAAAAATAAACACTACTAAAGATAAAGAAATTAAATGCAGCTACAAAAACTAAAATAAAAATACAGAAAATAAAGAACAAAGAACAAGGAAAGATGGTACCCGATAATCAGTGTGGAGGAGGGGAGGCCGACCGAAGACTCTACTAAAGAAATCTCCATAAGGGCCTTGATTTGTGGGGTTTTGTGGCTGATGTGGAAGCAGGTGACTAGGGACATGGTCTGGTAAATCCTGCCTGCCATGCGCCGGAGAACGCTGATAAGTATCTACGACAGGGTCATATGGCTGGTAGTTAGGCATCGTGTAATCAGAATATGACTGATATGGCAAACCGGCATGGGAGTCCTCGTGATGTCGGACCCCCTCCCAGTATGCCCAATTATGGTGCTGGTAGAAGGCATTTTGATATGCCAAGGCTCTCTGCCCGTCCTGAATCTGATCTACCCGGTCATATAAATGATCGACCCTATCGTAAATATAGGTCAGTCTCCCATTCATCTCATCCAATCTCTAGGATGTTTGTCCTCTCTCGCGTATCGTACATCGCCCATATATCGTTAATGACTGTCCATGCGAAGGACAGTCTAGGCTTCCTTTTGAGGATGGCATAAAGAATCTTGATGTCCCGATATCTGGCCTTAGACAGGTCACTATCACGTGGCAAGATGTTATTCACAATTATATTGTGAAGCACCTTACATCTCGGGGACAAGTCCTTCCTATTATAGGAAGTGGAAGCCTCTGCTTCCAAAACGGACGGTTTAAACACCTTACTCACCTGCTCCATCCAATCTCCCGACCAAGTCATATCAGTAAAGGCCAATTGGGCCTCAGATTTGTACCCATTCCCACGTTGGGTAGGCCCTTCGTTGCCTACCCCCGTATCTACATTATATAATTGGCGAAGGATTCGTGCATCCATCGCCACGTCCCTACCATGGATGGTGCCTATCAACCTCAACTCGTTATATGAGTTGCCCGTCTCCCTCCGTAGGGTAGACATCCACTCCACTACATCGACCTGGTGAATCAGTGGGGCGCCTAAGTCAAATACACCCTCCCATCCCAAAAAGTAAAAAAAGGTAAAGGATCCCATAATCCTCAAAATCCGACCTCCTAACCCTCTTTTTTACTAACACCTTGTTAGAATATTTTTTGTATAGAAATAAGTGCGATCTAACTTTCTCGGGGTGTTGGGACAGTAATAGGTTAAGGGTCCAGTTTATTGGTACATTAACCGGATGGGATCTTTGGCGGGTTCTTCTTGCCATCTACAAGTTACCAATCACAATATGTATGAGATAAATTAAACAATACAACCTATAATTACATTTTTTTTCAATTACGCTCAATATGTTAGATGCATATTTATAAACTTTTATGCTCAAATTTTGCACAACTTTTATTTATAGTCTATAATTTGCCATCATTTTAGGTGCTAAACATATACCATATATCAATAAAATCCATTAAGCACATAAAATTCATTTTCTTGCTAATTACACAAACATTATAAATTATACATTTTATGCACATTTTGGCAACCAACTTTAGAAATCCAAATTAATTCCTAGAAATTAACCATGGCAAATTAACTAAAATAGCAACTAAACATATATCTTACATACATATATCAAGGTTATCACCTAATTCATGCAATTTCATATACTTTGAGTATAAACAGTCAAAATCACCATGAAAACTACATGGATGATCATGAAGCTCGAACTCTCATTTTGCTCAAAAAGTATGAAATAACTTGCATTTATACAATAAAAACAATAACCTTGATGATTGGAAACTTAAAGATGGTAAAAATCTAGCTTTTTCTTCACCCACTTCTACACCCAAAACTTCTTTAAAATGGATGAAAATACCCAACAAGAAGAGTTTTCTAGCCTAGATCTTTGCTATATATGGTAATGTGAGTGTTTTGGAGCTTGGATGTGTAAACTTTAGCACAAAAATGGCACAAAAGAGGTATGGCCGCACACAAGCCGTAGGGGAAGTGAGTTCTAGGGTTTGTGAAAATGAAGTTGGAGGTTAAATCTGCAATTTAAGCCCGTTGGGGCGTAGGCTGGGCGTAGCCCTGCACCCATGCTTCTGATTTTATTTTTTTGATTTTTCACTGGTTTTGGTACGCGGGGCAACTTATCCTTCTTATTTGTGATTAAAAATGTGGTTTAAAATTTTTTGTGGAGACTAAGTTAGTTAATTAATCATTATTAGAACCTACCCTTTCCAACTTAAACCTTTATGAAGTCCTCGTCACATTTGAATACTAGAGTCACTTACAGATGAAGATAATTTGGTATACAATCCTTGCTCAAAAATTAATTCAAACAAACTCAAATAATTTCAAACTCAAACTTTTCATTAAAATTAAAATTAAACCACTTAAATAATGAAAATAAACAACGGAAAAGTAAATAAAGTATGGTTACAATCCGGAATCACACCACATAAGAATTTTAAACAATCCAATTAAAAACTTAATGTTTCCCACGCAAAGTCAAACCAAACACACTTTTTCAAATTTAAAATTTAAAACTCCTTCGGTGGAATAACAACTTCTTTTAACTCGCCAATCATCATTTGGATATTCATCAGCCAATCGGAGTGCACTTCAAAAATCTGCTCGTTCTTCTTTTGTCCCTCTTGCAGCTTCTCGATGTCTCTTCACAGATCTTTGTTTGCATTAAACAGGCTACCTATGACGTCCTTCAGAATATCAATTTGAGATCTCACTAAATCCACGGTTGACACTCTTTTCCATGGCCTCTCGTCTTCGTCATCCACCTCCATCCTAGCTTTTCCTTTATTATTCAGTCTTTCTTGTGGGTAGTTGGGGGCAACAAATGGGACCAGGGTCACTCTAGAGGTTTTGGGGCAACGGATTTGGTAAACTAGATGGGTTCTCTCAAATACTAGCCCTAACATAGTAAGCTTAGTGAACCAGATCTCATTAGGGTTAAGATATTTAATCCGTAGCTGCTCCGACACTGCCTTCTTAATAATAAAAAGCGCAGTCAACATTCAAAAGTGTGGATAGTTTGTCCCTTGACCCATAACATTGCATTCCCACAAATTTTCCATTATAATGTATCCCATGGATATGGTCGGGTATCCAGTCATCAAGGCATGTACTAACTGGATCTCTTGGGGTCTAATAGCAGTCGTGTCTTGGTGTCTGGGAGCCAATATAACAACACCTTGGCCAGTGGGCACAGATCTCCCCTATTAAAATGAATATACGCTCATGCCTCCTCTTTCGACATCCCAAATACTGTCGCTATCATCCCAACCCATTTCTTAGCCCAACCGCTAGTTTTCCTCCTTCTAGCCCCTTGAATGTCCAAAGATATCCAGGACTCTCTAGGCCGTGGAATATCACCATCTATATCAAACTCATCACACAACTTCTTCCTAGAGATTGTCACTCTCATATTTCCCACTACCCCTGTCAGCTCAAAATCGTGATCATCATATTTTTGTGCCTTCCGAACAGTGGCGACCCACTGCTGGATCAGACTAGTGTGGATATAGGGTAGTTCCCACTGTATAGCTCTAGCCCACCCCAACCTCTCGAAACACTCTAAAATTTCAAACCCTCGAAATCGGGTTCTTTCAATGTGCGCTCAATATGGAATCTAGGTGGTTTAATGTTATTGGTATTTGGGGGAAGTACGGGAAAATCCGCATTGAGAGGTTTCTCAAAGAGGACATTCTTAGGGTCATGTGTTCTCATCCTAGGGGTTCGGTAAAACGATTATTAACAGGATGATTGCCATTAGCGTTATATTCGCTCGACATCTACAATTAAATATACTGAGAAATAGGATATTAAAAACGGGGTTTTTAATAAATGATAATGCATGAATAATTAAAAACCCTTTTTTCTCGCTAAATGAACTAATCCTAATTCTCACCGCCAATTGTGAGCCAAAACTAACCCTATTAATGCATGACTTGATAAATAATAATTTTAACAATTAAAAATACCCGTAGACAAAACTTTTTTTCAAAATATAAAGATAAAGCATATTTGGAAAAAAAATAACATTTTTAGTAAAACTTTTGCAAAAATATATTTATATTAATTAAATGAATATATAAAATTATTATTATTAACCCTTTCGCAATGAAAATAATGTAACGCCGCAAAAAGTTCATTCCCATGCATGATGACAAATCCATAAAAACTCATGTAGAATGAAGTTAAGGGCGTTAGAAAGAGTATATAGTAATTCTTGTAAAATACTAGCGTTGGATTGAAGAATTGACGTAGAACGAACGTTATTTGAGAGGTTTTAGGCTTATAAAGTAGAAAATCGCCGTTCCAGAGTCAAATTTTAGGGTTTATGGCGTTTGGGCGTAGGATTTTGCTTTTATAAAGTTTTCAATGCGTTGGGGTGTAGGCCAGGCGTAACCCGGCACCCCCTTGGGCCCGGGCCTCCGGATTTTTGATCTGGGGCGCGCACAAGTCTCTAACTCATTTCTTCAATTTTTAAAATTTTTACGGGTACTCTCCCCAACTTACGATACCAAATTAGGTTAAAATAATTCAGTCTGCGTGCTTAAAATTCTAATTTCTGACGTGGGGCTCCTTATACATAATTTAAACCTAATAAACAACTAAAGTTGAGAGGATAATCCTCCCCAACTTAGTTGGGTAGATACAACTAACACACATAGTCAAGTAAAACACACTTAAATCAAATAAAATCAAATAATTCACCTTTTCGTAGGGAATCACGATTGCACTTAGCACTTGCAACAAGCCGTTAAACCCCTCGGTATCTTGAGTGGATGAGTGTTGTCTCCTGAGGGTTTCCATAAACACACCCACAAAATTCTCTGGGTTGCATCCCAAGAAGCGCTATGTTTTATGTCTTCAGCCAGGCGTACTGCTCCTAAACTAGTTTAACTAACTTTTGGATTCACTAGTCTGATGAGTTCAGAGACTAGCATATTATTGGTGGCCGATTGAACATAAATTTTAGTCTATGTCCATTGACTTTAAATGGTTCACCACCTTTTGGGCCCTGAATTTCTACCGCACCATGTGGGTAGACTTCAGTTACTATGTATAAACCTGTCCATTTGCTTTTTAATATACCTGGAAACAGTTAAAGTCTTGCTTTAAATAACCAGACTTTATTTCCTTTGATAAATATTTTATTTTTAAGAATTCTATTGTGAAAAACTTTTAGTTTCTCTTTGTAATTTTTTGCACTTTGGTAGGCTTCTCTATGAATTTCTTCCAATTCATTTAATTGGAATTTCCTGTCCACACCGGCATTGTGCAAATTAAAATTAGTATTTTTAATTGCCCAACTCCACTGGAAGATGGAAAAGCTTACCATATACAAGTCTATTTGGGGACATACCAATTGGCGTCTTAAATGCAGATTTGTATGCCCACAAAGCATCCTCCAGCTTTTGTGACCAATCTTTATGATCAGGTCTTACTGTTTTTTCGAGGATTCTCTTGATTTCTCTATTAGAAATCTCGACTTGTCCGCTAGTTCGCGGATGATAAGGTGTAGCTATTCTATGATTAACTCAATAGTGTTTAAAGAGTTTAGCAAAATGTGATTTTTAAAATGTGACCCTCCGTCACTGATGATAGCCCTCGGGATACCGTGGCGTGCAAAAATACTTCTTTTGACAAATTTGCAAACAACCCTGTTATCGTTGGTTCTTGTAGGTTCTGCTTCCACCCATTTGGAAACATAGTCTACTGCGACCAAGATATATTCGTACCCGAATGATCATTTAGGCTAAAGGTCCCATAAAATCAATACCCCATACATCGAATATTTTGACAATTAATATCGGGGTCATGGGTATTTCATCCCTTCTTGCAATGCCGCCGGATTGTTGGCATCTTATGCATCCTTTAACGAATTCATGGGCGTCCTTGAAGATTGTGGGCCAGAAAAACCCACACTGCAGTATCCGATGGTCTGTTTTCTTTACACTGAAACGGACACCACATGCGTATGCATGGCAGTGCTTAAGAATATCCTCATGTTCGGAATCAGGGACACAACGTCTCATGATTTGATCCACTTCTATTTTAAAATAAATCAGGCTCATCCCAAATATATTGCCTTGCTTGAGCATAGAAATATTTTCTTTGTTGTGAGTTCCAGTGCTCCGGTAATCTTCCTGTTACGAAATAGTTTACTAAATTCGCAAACCAGGGAATTTTGGAAATTGATAATAACTGTTCATAAGGGAAGGAGTCCCTGATTTGATCGTTCGTTGGGATCATATGGAGCCTAGATAAGTGATCGATAACAACATTTTCTTTGCCTTTCTTATCCCTTATTTCTAAATCAAATTATTGCAATAGAAGAATCCACCGAATCAATCGACGCTTGGCATCCTTCTTTGCCAACAAATGTCTTAAAGCACTGTGGTCTAAGTGCACAAATACTTTTGCCTCCTAAATGTATGATCTGAATTTATCTAGAGCAAACACTACAGCTAATAATTCTTTTTCCGTAGTCATGTAGTTTATTTGTGCCTCATTAAAGGTTTTACTTGCATAGTAAATAACCACTGGCTTTTTCTCTAATCTTTGACCTAATACAGCACCAACTACATAATCACTCGCATCGCACATGATCTCAAAAGGTTGAGACCAATTTGGATACAAGCTTAATCGAAATTAAACTCGACTTCTTTTGATAGAAGATTGCATAATGGTCGGCAGATTTCACTAAAATCCTTAATAAACCGCCGATAAAAACCAGCATGGCCTAGGAATGATCTTATTCCCTTAACATTGGTGGGGGCTGGAAGTGAATATATTAATTGAACCTTCTCTTCATGTAATTCCATGCCTTTTTCGGACACAATGTGACCTAGGGCTACCACTTCTTTTACCATGAAGTGGCTTTTCTCCGAGCTTAAAACTAGGTTGGTTTCAGTGCATCTCTTTAGGACTTTCTCTAAATGTCCTAGACAATCAATGTGATCCCAGATTTCATGGGCAGTTACAGGCCGAGTAGTTATTTTTCCTCCGTCTTTGGTGTCAATCAATGTGATCCCAGATTTCATGGGCACAGTTTGGTTTGGACTTACCCATTTGCTATCTGATATGGGGTAGATTATCCCAGCGTCCAACCATTTCAACACTTCCTTTTTAACTACTTCTCTTAAATTAGGATTCAGTCTCCTTTGTGCATCCCGTGCTAGTTTAGCTTCTGGATCAGTATAGATTTGGTGCATACATTAGGTGGGATTGATTCCTTTTAAATCAACTATAGTCTATCCTACTTCTTCTTTGTTTTTGACTAATACTTGCAATAAGGCCTTTTTTTTTGCATTTCGGTCAAATCTGATGAAATTATGACATGCAAAGTGTCATTTTGACCTAGAAAATCATACTTTAAATGAGCTGGCAGCTCCTTCAATTCTAGAACAGGTGGTTGTTCTATTAAAGGTTTTGCTGATTGAGGCAAATTAGTAGGTAATTTTCAGTCTTATGGGTCCACGACGGTTCTTTCGATTCCAATGTGGATTCCATGACTACCTCTAATTTATCTTAGCTATATCAGGCTCAGCGAAAAATAACTCAGTAGTATCTTTGGTGTTAATTAACGAACTATGCTGCTGCACAAGTTCATCCACCATATCTATCTGATAACACTCTGAATCAATAACAGCGACGTTTGAAGCATTAAACACATTCAATCTCAGTTTTCGATTACCAAAGGCAATATCCACGGCTCCTTTCCTACAATTAATTTGAGCATTAATTGTGGCTAAGAAAGGTTGGCCTAAGATAATAGCCAGTTGATTATCTAATATTGAACTTTCGGTGTCCAAAACTAGGAAATCAAATGGAAAGTAGAAATCTTCAACCTTTACTATGACATCTGAAAGAATACCGCTTGGGCACTTGGTTAACCGATCTGCCAACTGTAAGATTATATCAGTCGTCTGTAACTGACCTAGATCATGTTTGTCAAACAAATTTCCAGGTAAGATATTAACACTTGCTCCAAGATCAAGTAGTGCCTTTTTAATCTGCACATTACCAATCATCACTGGAATAAACGGTGATCCAGAATCTTTAAGCTTAGGAGGCAAAGAACTAGAAACTACTTCACTTAATTGTTCAGTTAAGTTGATCTGCTTAGGAAACAAGACCTTTAACTTTCTTTTCTGGGTGCAGAGATCTTTTAAGACTTTGAAATAAGAGGGAACTTGTTAGATAGCTTTGATCAAGGGAATATTGATCTTAACTTGATTAAACAGATCCCACAAATCCTCTGGTTGTGGGCCTCTTTTGCCATAGGGAGTAGATTTAGGATTTTCTAAAGCAGTCGGGTAAGGAGGAGGAACTGTGGCGTCCTGATCCTTAACCGCCTCCCCAACTTTGGGAGTTGGAATGTCTGCTTTAATTGGCTCTTTGAAAGTGAGTGACTTTCTTAGGAACCTCCTTCTTTGGATCCTCTTTTTCTTCATACACGACTTCAGTGTCAGTATCTTCTTATGCCTCTTGTTCTTTAGGCATCTCAATCTTATTATCTACCTCTCTACCACTTCTCAAAGTGGTCACCTTAGATACTTCATTTACTTCATTTATCTCATGCTTCTTATCTTTACCATGATGAGCGTGTGAAGGATTAGGAACAGTATTGATAGGAAGCTTTCCCTCTTCTCTTCTTGTGAGCGACTCAGCTATCTGACCCACTTGGCGACTCAACATCTCCATGGTCCTCATACTAATAGCTGAGAGTTGCTTCATAAATTCTGCAAACTCCGAGAATTGTGAAGAAGTCATGTTCGTTTCCACTTAGAAATTAGGTTGATCACGTGGGTTTGACTTAAAGTATCGCTCATCTTTAGCAGCGGAAGTAGAACCATATTGATAGTCTCTTCTTGGTGGTTCATACCTAGGTTTAGATTGATGATCGGTAGACTGATCATTCTTCCATCAGAAGTTAGGATGATATCACCATCCCGGATTATAAGTATCCGAAAATGGGTTATCCCTTTCCCTGTGAGCTCTAAAACCATAGACTTCGTTAGCAAATTCCTCAGTGGATTGCACTGGAGGACATGCTTCAGAATGATGAGATGAATCACCACATGTGATTCAGTTAACTGATACATTAGGGCTTGAATTAAGACCCTTCATTACTTGATCCATTTACTTACCTAACTCTGAAATTTCACTCTTAACATCACGTTTCAGGCATTATCTATGCCCATCACTTGAACTCCTATGCTGTTTTCAGCTCCAGCTTGAACCTTGAGACCTTTACCGAGTTGATTTAGCAACTCCAATGCCTCATCATCTTCTTTCGCTAAAAACGTGCTTCCAGTGGCAGCAATAATCATGTTGTGACTCTCTTGAGTCACACCATCAAAAAATGTTTTGATAAGCATCCATTTGGGCACTTCATGATGTGGACAAGCTCTCAACAGTTTATTCATACGATCAAACGCTTCATAGAATTGTTCACCGGGTTTTTGTTTAAATCCGATTATTTCCTTTCTTTTCTCAGTTGTTTTACTAATGGGATAGTATTCATTGAGAAACTCTTTTTTCATTTGATCCCATGTCGTGATGCTATTGGTCGGTAGCAACACGAACCAATCTTTCACTTTCTCTTTCAACGAGAAAGGAAATAATCGAAATTTAAACAGTCGGTAGTCATACCTCGAACATGGTTAGCTTTACAAATAGTCGTGAACTCAGCTAAATGTTCATAGGGTTCCTCACTTGGCATCCCTCGGAAAATAAGAAGAATATGAAATATTTTGAGGACAAACATCAGGTTCGTTCTCATTTTAAGGATAACGAATAGGAGAAGGGTCGTGCACATTACCAGGGCGGTAATATAACTCAACCGCCCGTCTCATCTGTTCACCCATCCTAACAACTACGCGCTCAAGTTCTTCTTGTTCACGATTTCTTGGCGAAACCGGAATCTTTAAAGTGGGAATTTCTTCCTCTTCTTCGTTTTCGTCTTCCGTATGTATACACTGATCGTTTAAATTCTCCATGATTAATGTTTGTTGTTTTTGTAAGTTGGCAATCTTTTGGTTAGATTTAGCTACTTTTTCGATTTCGGGTTCGAATTGTAGTGACAATCCTTTGGCCGATCGACGTGTGTGCATAAACTAATAAAAACATAAATCAAATTAATTAAATAATACTAATCATATTTTTGTTGGTAAATTAGAGGACTACAATTATCTTTTTGAGTTTCTTTTTTAAAATTTTTTTATGTGATTTATAATAAAAGAAATTTAAAAACTAAAAATAATTAAACTAAAGTACTTAAAACTTAAAACTAAGGCCAAAACTAACTTCTAGCCCTAACTAACGTTACCACTCCCCGACAACGGCGCCAAAATCTGACGAGCCGTCGTTGTGGCCCGTAGAAATAACCTTAAATCTAACTATTTAGCTTAGAGAAGTAAGGGTCGAATCCGCAGGGAGTGTGTATGTGAATTAGGGTTAATTAGCTAGTTTCTTTATTTTATTGAGTTAGAGTAAATCGTAAGGTGAGTGGATTGGATGACTTGTTTGGAATAATGACTACGACTAAATTATAACTAAAACTAACGTCAAGCAACTAACAAAATAGATTAACAAAGCAAAATGAAGATAACCATTTACGAAATCACTACAGCATAAGATATTACCCACTTGAATTTCGTGCTACAATCACATAAACATAATTAATTGCGTAGTTAAATTAATCATACATATTTTAATCAATAAATCTCGGCATAGCGCATGCAACGTTCATTACTTGTCTTAATCCCTAAACTAATAGACTCGGCATAGATAATAATACCACTATGAACTATCTTGCTTTTACCAATCAAAACATATAATCATAACAATAACTGAATGCTTATCATTTGCATTACACATAAAGTACTCAAGCAACAAAAAATATATCAAAACATAATTGAAATTCAATAAAGTAAAACTTAGTCGTAGATCCTCCGCAAACGGCTATGGTGTTTCGCTGCTCATCGTGTGCTCTTCACCGGGCATGGTTGGAGACATTATCGTATGATTCGAATGGTTGCAATCACCTTCTTCGTACCTGACTCGTGAATCCACTACGGCATGGCTTCACCGCTTGTTTCAACACTTTCAGGACCCTCAAAATGACCATCATCGACCTCTATTTATAAAGGAGGTGGAAAATTAGGGTTTTCAGTCAAAAATGCGTCTGCTTTCAATTTACGCCGCACCAGCGTAGGCCTGCGTCACCTACACCTGGGGTATGGCCTGGGCTGCGCTGGAAGTGCTCTCTAACTAAAAATTGTTCTATTTTGAAGCATAGGGTGGCGCAGGCCTGCGCCCCCTCCGGCTCGGTTTGCGCTGAATTTTCTCGAGTTGCTCTTGTTTGACTTCTTGATCCTGAAACATAAATTTGGAGTAATAATATAGAAGTTACAAAGTATCGGTGCTTAAAATAAGACTAAAATGATACTGAAAACACATAAAATAATAGTCCTATCAGTCTCGCTTTTCATTGTTATTACCTTTTTTCTTTTCATCATCCTTGGTTTTGCACGAAGCCCTTTGATCATGGTTTTGGGTGTTACCCCTACCCCGACCACGACGACGTCCATGGCATCGTCCCCCTCGGTTTGCACCACTCCCTCTACCATGGCTTGAGTCCTGGTTTCGATTTGAGTTTTCGGATTTGGCATAAAGTATCATTTCACCGAACATGGATGCTTTGTCTGGTTTTTTTAGTCCGTTTCTCGTAAGCTTTCAATCGTCCAACTACATCTTCAAAGGTAATGGATTTTAAATCCAAAACTTCCTCGAGTCTAGCTACGATGTGAATGAATCGACCAGGAAGACTCGTAAGAACACCATCTTCTCTTGCGAAATTGTTTCTCCAAGGGTCGCTGAAATGGTCGCATTGCCCGATAGTTTTGAAGAGAATTCATCAATCATGCTCGTATCATTCATCTTCAAACTTTCGAATTCCAAAGTCAATTTTTTCAAACGTACTTCCTTCACTCGCTCCGCACCCATGTTTCGAGATTTAATCGCATCCCACATCTCCTTTGAAGTTGTGAGATTCCCAATCTGCAAGATTAAATATTCCGGTATCGATTGAAACAACAATCCCATCACGATGTTGTTTTTCTTTGTGTCCATTGATCCCGGATCAACCGCTTCCCACACGCCATGTATGCCTAGTAAAACTTTCATACGCATGTGCATCTACCAATTAGGTGTGTGGTTCGCTTATGATAAGTATCTACGTATGAAAGGGATCCACACTGGACCCGGATAGTAAACAACAACAGTGCATCTACCAAAAGAGGATAAGTAACTCACCTGAAGCACGACTACTACCACACTAACAATGGCGGTCTCGACAGGTCCCAGGCGCAACTACAGATTCTGGCAACAATAAAATACGTACAATATAACTACTAGCTAACGATTTCATAACAACTATATTACTTGACTCATGAACTCAACATAAGTCAACAAGTCAAGACCCACGAGCACGGCTAGGAGCGCGGCATAGATCGCAGTCGCGGTCCTTCTATCGTGGGGGCCATCGCGGTTGCGTTGCCTCCTGCGCTGCTCATTCCATCGCGCTCAAACTCACATGAGTGCGGCCGTGGTCACTGGCCCGCGATCTATATATCGGTTGCGATTCACCACCAGCAACCAACCTGTACCGCCACACCCTGATCGCGGTCGCGATTCACCACCAGCAACCAACCTGTACCGCCACACCCTGATCGCGGTCGCGACCAGTGGAGCGCGGCCGTGATGCGACGACGAACAGTGCAGTTCATGCTCTGTTTTGGTCAGCCAGGAAGATGATTCTCCAATCTCGATTTTACATATTCTAAGGTTATAAATGAACCCCAAACACGTTTGTCTACTTAACATAGCTATTCAACTCGTTAACAACAATCACTAACCTTAATTCATTCCTATGTGCTCAATTTGAACTTTAACTTGAAGATAAAATCAACCCTTTTGCTATAGATGTTTTGATCTTCCTCTTGGCCCTCTCTCTTGTCTCCAGCTGAGAGTTGCACACACACACACACACACACTTAAGATTTGTGAATATATATACGTTTTGGGTCCCAAACCTAATTAAAACGGGTATAATACTCAATACCCACAAGTTAAACATCAGTTAACCCAATTATTCACAAATTATTATTTCAGGTTTAGAATGTTAATCAACTCATTAAAACAACCACAAAACCACAATCACTACTAAACCGGTTATTATCTCAACCGATTAAGATTACACATAAAAGCAACCTACTTTACAGAATCATGTGTAACTCACCAATAAAATCCCACCAACTCATTTAGATCATTATCAAGGACAATAAATAAATTCCACATACCTGCTGTTGGTTCCCAGATGTTACAAATTTCCCCCTATAGAACTGATCCCGTCATCAGGAACCCGACTCAAGTAAACAGATGCAGATAACACTGTCGCATGTCCGCCTCGGGCTCCCAGGTGGCACTGGAACCCTTGTGGTAGCGCCACTGTACCAATACCAACGGAATCTCCTTCTTCCGTAGCTTCTTCACCTTACGATCTATGATGGCCTTAGGATGCTCTATATATCTCTACTGTTCGTCTACCTCGATCTCTGACATACGAATCGTCTCCTCATGTGGGGCCAAACTTCAGCGTGGGTAACTAACATGAAAGGTGGAGTGTACCCCACGCAACTCTGGGGGCAGCTCTAATCGGTAGGCATGCGTGCCAACACGCTCCACTATGCAAAACGGTGCGATGAACCTCGGGCTAAGCTTGCCTCGACGGCGAAACTGAATCACGCCCTTCCACGGGGATACCTTCAGTAACACCCACTCACCTACATCAAAGTCTAACTCCTTGGTCCTCTTATCCGCATAGCACTTTTCTCGACTCTGTGCTACCCTCAGTCTCTCCCTGATCACGACTATATTTTCACTAGTGTGCTGGATAATCTCGAGGCCTGTAATCTCTCTTTCCCCCACTTCAGTCCAACATACCGGGGTGCGACATTTACGACCATATAGCGCTTCGAACGGAGGCATCTTAGTGTTGGAGTGGTAGTTGTTGTTATAAGCAAACTCGACTTACAACAAGTGAGAATCCCAAATACCACCAAAATCCATCACACATGCTCGTAGCATATCCTCCATCGTTTGGATCGTGCGCATGACTATCGTTTGGATGATAAGCCATACTCATTTGAACTATGGTTCCCAATGCTCACTGTAGGCTCTGCCATAAGTTAGACGTAAACCGAGCGTCTCTATCTGAAACTATCAGGGCTGGAACCCCTTATCGGGAGACAATCTCATACAAATAGACTCGAGCAAGCTGATCTTACGTATACGTCTCCCAGATTGGAAGAAAGTGTGCTGTCTTCGTAAGCCGATCCACTATCACCCATATCGCATCATAACCACGTGGAGTCCGCAATAACTTCGTAACAAAATCCATCGTGATATGCTCCCAACTCCACTGAGGAATCTCTAGCGGATTGGTGTTCTGCCTTCACCTGCAGGCAAGTCAGACAACGCTCGACGAACTCAGCTATATCCCATTTCATACCGGGCCGCCAATAAAGTACTCGGAGATCCTGATACATCTTGATACTACCAGGATGAATAGTGAAGCGAGACTTATGCGAATCCTTCAACATACATCACTAGCCCTAGAGACCCAAACTCGGCCTTGTCTCGTATATAACCCTCGAGAGTCAGTCTCAAACTCCTACAACTTGCCTAAAATGTGCTCTCCCCGGTGGTTCTCTACACGTATCCCGGTGGTCTGGGCCTCTCGGAGCCTCTCTACCAGAGTAGTCGTCACCTCAACTCTATACTTACGGGCTCGACTAGTTGATCCGCGCTCTTTTCGACTTAGTGCGTGTGCTACTACATTCGCCTTTCCTGGATGGTACTGGATGTCATAGTCATAATCCATGATGATTTCTAGTCCCCGTCTCTGTCGCATATTCAGGTCGCGCTGGCTGAACAAGTACTTGAGGCTCTTATGATCGGTGAACAACGTAAACTGAACTCCATACATATAATGGCGCCAAATCATCAGCGCGAATACAATAGCCGGCCACTCCAAGTCATGGGTCGAATAGTTCTTCTCGTAATCCTTCAGCTGAGGAGATGCATACGCAATACTCGACCCCTCTGCATCAATACACACCCTAGCCCAGTCCCAGAAGCATCGCTATATACAACAAGGTCACTCGTGCCTTCAGGCAGGGCTAATACTGGAGTCTGACATAATCGACGTTTCAGCTCCTCGAATACAAACTCTTGATCTTCAGTCCACTCAAACGGGACTGACTGGTGAGTCAAACGGGTGAACGGCACGACGATCAGAGCGAAGTCCTGAATGAACCGATGATAATAACCTACTAATCCCAGGAAGCTACGAATCTCACCACTAACAACATGTATTAAAAACTAGACTTCTCGAAGCCAAAATTCGTATTTCGAGAACTTCGCGTACAACTTCTCACTCCGTAATACACCTAGAATCTCTCGTAGATGTGTCGCGTGCTCCTCTACTGATCGGGAATATATCAGTATGTCATCTATAAACACTATGACAAGCTGATCAAGATACGGACGACAGACCCTATTCATCATGTCCATGAAAGCTGTTGGGGCGTTGGTTAGCCAAACGGCATTACCAAGAACTCATAGTGACCATATTGGGTCCTGAACGCCGTCTTCGCGATAACCTGATCATACACCTTCAACTGATGATACCCCGAACGTAGATCGATCTTTGAAAACACACTGACCCCCTGTAATTGGTGGAACAGATCATCTATATGCGGCAGAGGGTAATGGTTCTTCACCGTCAACTTAATAAGCTCGCGATAATCTATACACATCCTCATCGACCCGTCCTTCTTTTTAACGAAGAGAACTGTAGCACCCCACGGTGAAATACTCGGCCGGATAAAACCGCGATCTAACAACTCCTGCAACTGACTTATCAGCTCTCCCATCTCAGTAGGAACCAAAAGATAAGGTGCGCACGCAATAGGAGTATCACCTGGCGCCAACTCAACACAGAACTCTACCTGTCGGTCCGGCGGCAACCCAGGTAGCTCCTCCGGAAACACATCAGGAAACTCAGAAACAACATCAACAGTCTCTAAACTCCTCTTCTCCTTCTTCGCATCAACTACATATGCTAGAAATGAGGAACAGCCCTTGGCAAACAATGACAAGCCTGAATCGCAGAAATGACGTAAACACTACCTCTACTGGGCTCTCCATACACTGTGATAACACGATCCTCAGAGACCGGTAGCTGAATAGTCTTCTTAGAACAAGCAATATCCGCACGCTGGGAAGCTAACTAGTCCATACCCACTATAGCATCAAAGATACAGATCCCTATAAGCAACAAATCAACTTTGAACGGATGACCGTCTCTCTCTAACACACACTAGGCATATACATGCCTAACTACAGAAACACTACCATTAGCTAAATTGATAACTAATGGCCCTGACAACTCAACAGGTGGAGCAGTAAAATAAGCAGTAAAGGCGAAAGATACAAAGGTACGGTTTGCCCCAGAATCAAACAAAACTCGAGCACTATGACTGCTCAGAATGAACGTACCCGAAACTACATCGTCTGTCTCTCGTGCCTCCTCTGCTGTTAACTGAAAAACTCGACCTTTAGCTATAGATGTTTTGATCTTCCTCTTGGCCCTCTTTCTTGTCTCCAACTGAGAATTGCACAAACACAAACACACACACACACACACACACACACACTCTCTCTCTCTCTCTCTCTCTCTCTCTCTCTCTCTCTCAAGATTTGTAAAAGTGAAGAAAAAGGGAGGGTTATTCAATATATATACGTTTTGGGTCCCAAACCCAATTAAAACGATTATAATACTCAATACCCACAAGTTAAACATCCGTTAACCCAAATATTCATAAATTATTATTTCGGGTTTAGAATATTAATTAACTCATTAAAACAACCCCAAACCCACAGTCACTACTAAACCGGTTATTATCTCAACCGATTAAGATTACACGTAATAGCAACATACTTTACCAAATCACGTGTAACTCACCAATAAAATCCCACCAACTCATTAAGATCATTATCAAGGCCAATAAATAAATTCCACATACTTGCTGCTGGGTACAGGATGTTACACTTATCTTCTGCTGAACCCGATCCACGTCTCATGCCATAATCGGGACTCAGACAATTCGCCAACAAAGCCATATGTATCACATGATGCCGATAAGATTTTCAGATAATGTATTATATATATGTTCAAAAACCGAGTGACACCCAAATAAGAGTTTTTAGAAAGTGACATCGGAAAAATCACGATAGAAGACAATGACTAGAATCCTCTAAAACAAAAAACAAACAAAACATAAGAGGTGAAGAGAACGAGTGTCAGTAGAAGGGATTTATAGTCACTGGTGAGAATGACTATCTATCATCCAATAGAATTTTCAATTTTATGAGACTAAGGATTATCAATGTTTAGATTGATCGATAAATTGATACCATTGAGAGTTACTAACCTTTAGAAGACATGACTGTGGAGTTCAAAAAAACATTGGAGTCGTTGAGGTTTATTGTTAGTTTTCTTTCGAAATTAATTGTTCTTTATATTTTAGTTTTTGTTCCTAAGATAATATCCCCTACCATTAAAAAAATTATATAATTTAAACGAATTCAATTATAC
Source organism: Centrapalus pauciflorus (assembly GCA_020465985.1). Lineage (NCBI taxonomy): Eukaryota > Viridiplantae > Streptophyta > Magnoliopsida > Asterales > Asteraceae > Centrapalus > Centrapalus pauciflorus. The sequence goes on from JAANYP010008078.1 coordinate 18,948, forward strand.
CATTTATTATCAGGTTTAAAAACATAACATTTTAGTGACCGTTCCCGGCTACCATAAAACTTTAATACCAACGTACTTTTCTAAATGTATCTATATAATATATTTATTTTTTTTCTTACACATATAATAGATGTACCTTAATATTATTCATTCCAATATAATACATCTTATATACTATAAAGTTGAGTTCTAACCATAATAAATATTGGTAATCAATTTTGTTTTTCTATAATTTAATACATTTGATAGATAATATAAAACTCTAGATTTATTAAATCTTGATGATCAATTTTATTTTTCTATAAATTAATTCATTTCATAAATAATATAAATTAACCTATATATTGTTTAACTTAAATTATTTTCAAAGTAATAATATTATATTTATCATAATAAATGTTGGTAATAAATTTTGTTTTGTATAATTTAATTCATTTCATAAATAATATAAACCTCTAGATTTATTAAAGGTTTTTAAACAATTTTATTTTTGTATAATTTTTTTTATTTCATAAATAATATAAACGAGATAAATTGTTCAAATTAAATCAATTTATAAATAATAATATTGTATTTATTTTATTTTAATTTGGTAATTAAACTTTTAAGATTATTTTCTTTTATATATATATATATATATATATATATATATATATATATATATATATATATATATATATATATATATATAGACACACACACACACACACACACTAAAAGTTGAGTACTAAGTATAACAAATGTTGGCAATCAATATTTTTGTATAAGTTAAATAATATTAATATCTGGATTTATTGTATAAATTTAATTGTTTTATAAAAAACATATTATACTTTTTATTTTAATATGGTAATTAAAATTTTTGGATTAGTTTTACATAAAATGATTATTTGTTTATAAATTGAATCCGTATAATAAGTTTTTATATAATTAAGTTATTTTATAAATAATTGTAATCATAAACTTTTTTTTGTGTTTTAATTTATGGGTTATCCAATATACTTAATTTTGGTGATATTAAATTTAATACCAACTACCTTATCGAATATACGATACCAAAATAACAAACATATGTATATGCTAATAATGTAACATCCTAATTTTGGAAAAGGTTCGTGAAATTATAAGTGGGTTGATTATAATATTATTATTGAGTTGGGCGATTATTGAGTTATACATGGAATTGTCATGTGATAAGATTATGTGATAACCGGGTTATGAGATTAAGTTTTATAAAAGGTTACAATATTAGTAATTATTGGTTAATTTGGAGCCCAGTGATATAAACTTGTACTTATTGATAACGGGATCGGATATTTGGTATCGAGCCGAATTATAACAAAAAACGTATAAATACGTCACCACCTTGCTATCTTTCTTTCCTTATTCATTTCCAATATGAAAGAACAAAAGGTGTGTGTGTGTGTGTGTGTGTGTTTTGAGGCTCTGAGCAACAAAGCACGAATTCCTAGTGTTTAATTGCTAAAGATTACAAGTTATCATCCTCATCATCTTCTTAAGTATTCTTGGCTCTCAAGGTATGTTCATGCTCCAAATCTTGTGTTTTATAGGTTGACTTGTTAGAAATTTAAAGGAAAGTTTGGAAATATGTTTTATGATGTTTTTGGTCATTTTCGTGAGCTAAAACAAGCAAAAAGGGCGGATTTTGAGGCAAAAAACGAAGCTGAGCAGAACAGAGTACGAGCTAAGTGAAGCAGGGAAAATCTGTGAGAGTCGTGGTCACGACTTTCTTCATCATCACGACTTATCTCGTGGTCATGACTTTTTGTGTGGTCACGACGTTTTTCGTGGGCATGACCTTTTGCGTGGCCATGACTTACCAGATTTCATGTAATTAGCTTTTAACTTGCTTGAATGTTAATATAGATTACGGGTCTCGGGTAGAACCTATATTATAGATTAACGCTTACATTAGCACCATGAAAATAATATGATGTTAATTAGTTAATCGGGTTGGGGGAAGCTCCTGGGAAGGATTAGAAAATTGGTTTAATAGTTCCTTAAGTTATGTTAGTAATGTCAGGTTATCATATTGTGACTGCATGGTCTCGAGTTGATAGAATTGGGTTATGGGCAGACAACCGAGACTTGGAGAGATATTTCAGGGTCCGTTGAGTTTGCATGTTTTTTAGAGAAACCTGTACGATTATATATTCAATACTTGCAAGATATTTTACTGAGCTTTTTTACGAGATTATTATGAGTTTTAATATGAGCCTTTTACTGAGATATTATGATGCATGTGTTAGATCCAAAGTTGTGATAGTTTCAGTGGTCAAAATGTAAATGTTGAAACTCAGTTTTGTGTTCATTTTGTAAGGATTCAAAGTTTATTGTAAATGGGTTAAAAGAACAAAAGGTCAACCCATGTGCATGAATAGTATTTGGATCCATTTAGTAGCTTATAAATAGATTGTTTCTAGGTTTTCATTTGTAATCTTTTGGCTGAATACACGTTCATGATTGAAGTGGAATTAAGGTCTTTCTAATCTTTGAATGTTCATATTGTTCATCATATTATTCATATTGTTCTTCATCTTCTTTATGTTATTTAATTCTATTCTTTGTGTTTGTTAATATTTTTCTGTCATACTTCATCGGGAGGCATCCAGGTAAGTCTCCGAGTGTTTTTAAATTTCTATCTATGCACACTCGGAGGGGGAGAAAATATATCGTTAGTTGGTGTGTTTAATATTTCGTATTTTTCACGTTTAAATTTAAGTTTGTTAGTTTATTTAAAAGAAAACCTAAAAAAAATTTAATTTTCTTTATTTAATTTTAATTTTGTTAGTTTATTTAAAAGAAAACCCAAAAAGATTTTAATTTTTCTCTATTTAATTTTAAGTTTGTTAGTTCATTTAATAGAAAAGCCAAAAAGATTTTATTTCTATTTATTTTATTTACTTATTTTATTTTATTTTAAAATTTTGTCTTTAAGTAATTTTTTTGTGAGATATTTTTCTTGGGCATGGGTCGGATCCTCCTCATCGGGTTTGTGGGGGAACCGGTTTTTCAAACATATATATATATATATATATATATATATATATATATATATATATATATATATATATATATATATATATATATATATACCGCCCAAAATCATTTTTTTGACTTTCATGTTCTTCATCCCTATCAAGAACACACACAAAAAGTCTTCAAAAGGTCACAACTGTTTCATCATCAATCAGAGTCTATGAAGTGTTTAAAGCGATTTCGTGTTTAAACGTGAGTACGGTTTATGTTTTCTCACATTATTTCACACTCTCCTGTTGATAACAGTTCCATTAATCGAACTTAATGAGGGTTTTTATGGTCTTAAACTGGTTATCTTCGTGTTTAAGAAACCGAAAGGTTTTTCAAAAACCTCCTTTTTGATCGAAAATGATAAACTGAAAGTTGTTTGTGTGGAATTAAAATGCCCAAGTCTAAAACATGCAAATCATGCCTTGTCCGCGACTTGCAACTCGCGGACAACCTGTCATCCGCAGTACAACATCAGCAGTTTTTCTAAATTACTAATGCAAATCATGCATTGTCCGCGAGTTGCAACTCGCGGATAACTCTACATCCGCATGATGCGTCTAAATTTTTCAAAGTCAAACAAGTTCATGATGCTTAGTCTGTGAGTTGCAATTCGCGGATAATCCTCGACACGCACAAACATTTCCAAAAAGGCCCTAAAATGTCTAAGTCATAAACGTGGATATAGCTTCATTCGCGAGTCACAACTCACAGATAGCATTCCAACCGCAAGTCGCTATCAAAGAGGATGTTTCTATCAAGGGTCTAAGTTAAACCTACGATGAAAGGTTCATCCCCAAGTTACAACTTGCGGGTAACCCTTCATCCACAGGTTGGGGGATGTCAAGACTTTGAAATAAATATCAAAACTGAACTTTCACTCAAAGTCTGGATTGTCATAGTGTTGAGCTCACTTGAAAGTTCACTCGTTCAGAGGTTTTTAATCTTGTCTAAGGCTATTTCTTGTGAATTAATCTAAGTTGGGACCGGTGTTGCATACTTTGGTTCTTCAGATGGACTTTTCTTATACCGAGAAGTCTTCTATAGAAGCCTTTTAACGAATCAGATTAATTCTATCTAACGCCAAATACAAGCAACATCTCTGAACAAGTCAAATATTCACTATAAACACATATCTGACTTTCAACCATTTTAACCGGTACAATGGTATCTCATTCTCACTCTAGAGAGTATGTACCACCCCCGAGCCCCCAAACCCCAACACTCAAATTCTAACCAACAATCCGACGAGGAAATAACCAACAATCCTACCCCCAGTGCCTCAGAGCAGATTTTCCCAAGACAAATGTGGCTACCCATTAAACCAAATAATTTCCTTCTAGACCCAGCTTTCCTTCATAAATCCGAGGAAGACCCAGCCATCCACCTATCTAACCAAGTAGTCGAAGAAATCCTAATGGGCCACCGAATATCATACGCCCTTACCAGCCGACCCAGACCCCGTCCACCCCAAGTCTATGTCCAGCAATTCTGGCACACCCTCGCCTATCACCCCGAAACCAATCACATTTCTGGTGATATCAAGGACCATACAATCGAGATTCCATTCCCAAAATTTTGCCACATCCTATGCCTCCCCCGCCACCGTGAATTTTTTGGCCGTTCTTATTATGATGAAGAACTGCCTGAGGAACAAATCTGTCGAGAAATCGAACAACTGGGGTATGATGGCCATTTCTGAAAAGCCTCAGAATTTTTCAGACGAAAGTTGTTGGGCCACTGGTACTACATGTACTAATTTATTGACCGTTGCCTTACCGTCAAAGCCTCTGGAGCTGACAGAGTAAGTGTTCGAATTCTATAGATTTTTCACAGCTTAGCCTACAACCGCCACCATAGCTACGCTTGGACTCTGTGGACCGAATTAATAGAGGTCATTCAGGCCAAAGGGATGCGCCGAGCAAGGAAATTTGTCCCGGCCCAACGGTTCATACAACTCATTATATGTCACTGAATGACGTAGATTCCGGACATTCATCTCAGAGACCATGAAGCTGGGGTGAGAGACTTTCAGATAAAGTACTTTCACGATCCTATATCTCCCCCTGGGATCCAAGTCATGCCAATACCAGAAGAGCTACTTGTTTACGCAGAACAAGAATCTCAAGTCGTTAGGCAATATCGAGAGAGAGAGAGAGAGAGAGAGAGAGAGAGAGAGAGAGAGAGAGAGATGCTCCAATGGCACAGCCAGAACCGGCTGTGCCTGCCCAAGGAGTCAACCCCGAGATGTTAGGTCTAGGGGGAGAGCAGAAGGAAAATGAAAATGAGAGGGGCGATGAAGGTAGAGGGTCTGCGATAGAAGAAGACGGAGATAGGGATAGTGAGGAAACACATACTGCGAATCTTTCACCCCTAAATATTCCATCTCCTGATAATGACGACCAAGATGACGATGATGTCACTCCTCCCGCCCAAATTCGAACTCGCTCTCTTGCAACTTTGCGAGAGATAATCTGGAATCGAGGGGAGTTAGGACCATAAGTCAGAGCTCCCAGCCTCCGATAAGCCGGGCGCCGGTATTGAAGTAGACAGCACTAGCCCAGTGGTGCAAGCATAAACCCCACCCAGCCACTCACTGGTTTCTCAACAAGCCGGTGTTTCATCTTCTCACGGGGATCAAGCACAAAATCTATCCGTGACTCATTTGGAGTTTGCAAATGTTGAACAAGGCCGACAACAGCCCAAGTCGCCACCATCAATTCAAGCTCGTTCGAGTCTAGAGCCTGTTGTTATTGAAAAATCCTTGGCTAGAACACTTGAGTCGCTTCACAAACAACGTCTGAGTGAGGTTTTCGAAACACTCGGAGTCGTGCATACTGAAAGTGGACCGGTGATGATCAGTGGAAGTCCTGTCATGGCCACATCAAAGCCAACATAATGTTGTCCCTTGTGTAGCAACTCCAATAGTTGCCCTAAATGCACAACATGCTCCATCTCAGAGTACACAAAATATCATCAATGAACACTATTACAACCTTTTTAACTAGAGTCCAACAAACTCGATTCATGAGATCTATAAATGTTGCACGAGCATTGGGTAAGTCAAACAACATCACTTGAAACTTGTAATGACCATAATAGGTATACATTGCTGATTTTGAAGTACCAACTTTATGGATGCTTAGCTAATGGTATTCATACGTCAGATTAATTTTATGGAAACATGATGCACCCTACAACTGATCAAACATATCATTAATGTACAACAACGGGTGCTTATTCTTAATGATGACATTATTCAATTCCAGATAATCAATTCACATTCTGTCGGTTCCATCCCTCTATTTTACAAATAACATCGAAGCACCCCACGGTGACATGCTCGGTTTGAATAAATCCTTCGTCAAGCAGTTATTGTAACTGTGATGCCATCCTTTTCATTTCAGCAAACGCTAAATGATATGGATACGAGGCTTGAGCAATATGGTTACTCAGGTCACTCGTCTTATATGGATGCTTACTTGCTTATCAAGCGGCAAACCAAACAAATTTTCTGGGAACACAACAAGGAACTCATAAACTACGAGGATATACATTACCGAATTCTTTAGTTCTGTAGGCCCAATATTGTAAGCTTCAAAGGATTCACATCCTTTCGATACATACATCTGAGTCTAAAAGTCTTAATCATTGAGATCAAGCCTAAATCACCATATCATCGTTGTCCATATACACATTTGTCACTAGCTTGTATCGTAGGAATCCGAACCATACGCTTTGAACAAATAGTGCTAGCATTATTAGCGGCTAACCAGTCCGTTCCAATTATGACATCAATACTCCAACACCCATTGGCATCAATTCGTTCTTAAAGTCCATTTTCTCAAAGTTGATTACACATCGCCAATACTCCTCAGAATTTCATATAGATAACTCATCCAAAGTTTCAACAAACATATGAGCAAATACAATCGGTGGCTCAATGCCTATACAATGGGCGACAAGTAGATATAAATGCACATTTTTCACAACAGACACCTCTTGAATATGGTTTATAATTATTGTTAATTTCGACATTTAAGTTACATGGCTATAATGTTCATTCTTCATCTTTAAGTCGTTGTTTATATATGGTTATATAATTAATTTATTCGCTATTCAAACAATTGTTTATGACCTACAAGTCATAATTACTATTCATGATTTTTAAATTGCAACACAGTTGCAAGATCAATTCTACTATATTTCCCAAGTCGATACTCAGACGTCATATTAAGATGATAAAATAATATATCATTTCTTTGAGTTACTTTGCCAACTCTATTATATTGTATTTCATAATGTAGGTATTATTATTATGAGCTTGTTGGGTCTCTTAATTGCACACCATACAAATACCAAGATAGACTAGGCATAACTGCGCGATGATATAAGTTCTCTAGCATGACTCTTCATAAATACAAAGACTCCTAGTGAAATAAATCAATCAACTCACACTATGTGCGTGAAAAGAGTTATGGTAATGCGTAACAAAACAATTGCATACCTTTTGTGAATAATACTGACAAAGGAGCATATCCGTGACCATCAGCCGTGTCACACACAATAACACCAATTGCACATCCATGTGCGACCATGGGCACATGGTATGAAAAGACAACGATGCTAGAATCAAGTGAAAGAGTTGAAGTAATGAAACTGAACAAAGGTGTATCATGTATGCGTGTCGATTAGAGAGCCTAACATCCACTTAGTTGTTATTCAAGTTATGACCCAATGTTTCATTCTAAGATGTCGAATACACATCCATTAATCATTATATTGATCTTTTGGGACTATCGCTTTCTTCATTTTCAAATTGACAATACCTTAAGGTGGTCGTCATGATCAATCGTAGTGTTTTTATAATTGTTCAGTCACTACTTCATGATTCCTCTCAGTAAACTTATAGTGATTGGGCAAAATACGTTGGTAACCAACCTGCGACAGTTTTCAAAATACGAATCGAATTTCATAACTTGAGATAACGAATGGTAGATTTATATAGTAATTTCATATACTCCAAGTCTTGGAAACTTGATGGCGTTTTAAGGCATCCGTAAACAGATATAAATAATTCACATATTTTTTTTCCTTATAACTAATCATTTCTTAAAAAGAATTTGATCGCACCCATCAATACTTAGGTCAATCTTATAAGCGCTCAATGAATAATTATCATTTCTTATCATTCTTGTCCTTAGCATATAATTATTGAGGCAAAATTTCACATCGATTCCACATCCTGTTAGGACTCGAATTCTTAATCAATCAGTATCCTCCTCGTTAGGTTTCTCACCATTATTGACATTCTCATCATAGTCAATGTTGGGAAATATTCTAAGTATGTCAAGCTATTAGTTAGATTTCTCAAACTGTTAGTAGATTTTCTGTAGCTGTTAATTGAAGAAGTTCGAGCTGCTAGTACAAAAGTTCAAGCTGCCAGTGTTCAAACTCAAGCTGCTCAACAGATAGACTTCAAGCTGCTCAACAGCTCAATAAACAGAAAGTGCTGATATTCAGGAAAAGATATATTCAAAGATTCAAGCATATCTACTATCAGAGAAATCAGAGTTCGTCAAGGAAACAAATCCGAAAACAGTATATATACATAGAATAGGTTTTTCTATTGTAAGTCTGCACGTACAAGTTTATTCAGTTGTAATTGCTTTTCTGATTAAGTTTTCATCAGCCTCTAAGGTTGTAAAACCCTAAGAACAATCTGTGTTCTTCGTCTAATCAAACAGATTAGAGGTGATTGTAATAATTGAGTTTGACAATAGAAGTGATCTTTTGATTATTGATTAAGTTTATGTGTTATTTGTTTTGAAAGTTTTTCTTAAAACAGTTATTCCACAAATTTCTTAATTGGACTTTGATTCAACAAGGTTATTGGTTTTTACTCTGATTAATTTAAACCAGTTAATCTTAGGTAGTGATTTTGATCTTGACAAGTGGTATCAGAGCCACAGGTCGTTCTTTGTTTTCAAAGTCAGAAGCTTTCTTTTTAAAATTTTATTTTTCTGCAATGGAATTTGATAATAGCAGTAGTGGATCTGGGCAAGGACTCAAAGTGCCTATGCTCAAACCCACTGAGTTTGAGATGTGGAAACTCAGGATTCAACAACACATTCAATTTATTGACTATGCCATCTGGGAAGCTGTTGAATTTCCTCTTGTAGTTGACCCTGAACTAGATGCTGAGGGCAAACCCATAAAAACTCCTCCAAAAACTGAACTTGAAAGAAAGGCTAGAATGAATGAAGTGAAAGCACTTAAACTTTTACAAATAGTCATTAATTCCTAATGCTTATCAACATCAGTTTAAAAAATTTTATACTGCTCATTCTCTTTGGATTGCTTTAGAGAAAAGATTTGCTGGCAATGCTAGCTACAAGAGAAATCAAAAGGATCTTTTGAAACAGCAATATGAGAACTTTTCTGGTGGCAAGAATGAAAACCTTACTCAAATCTTTGACAGGTTTAACAAACTGATAGGTGAATTGGAGAGTGCAAAAGTCATCTTAGATCAAGATGAAGTCAACAGAAAATTTCTTAGATCTCTTGGTGAAGAGTGGACAGTCTATGCTGCCCAATGGAGAACCAAAGACACTCTTGATGAAATAGAGCTGGATGATCTTTACAACAGTCTGAGAGTGTTTGAAACTGAGATTGAAACTAAAAAGAAATCCTTTTCTTTTAATCATAACACTGCTCTGCTGTCATTAGCATTAACTAATAAATCAAATTGTTGTGATTCCTTTTCAGGTGCTGATGGTAACTCTACTGAAGTTCATTATGAAGCTTTTGTTGCCAATGATGGACTGTTTGCTCTAAATGCTTAAGATTTAGAACAGATCCATCCAGATGATCTAGAAGAGATGGACTTGAAATGGTAGCATGCAATGTTGACTATGAGTGCTAAAAGGTTTATGAAAAGAACTGGCAGATCCAACTTCCAAGCCAGACCAGAAGGCAAACCAGCATTTGATAAATCAAAAGTTGAATGCTTTAAATGCCACAAACTTGGACACTTTGCCAGATAATGCAGATCTCAAGGTCAACAGCCACCAAGACCACAACAAACTAATCAAGCTTCATCATCACAAGCACTTGTCTCTCAAGAAGACAATGTGTTTGACTGGAGTGATCAGACAGAGGAAGAGTTTCAAAATCAAGCTCTTATGGCAGAAACATCTAATGTCACCTCCACTGAACTACCATCTGAGGTAAATGCTAAACTCTGCTCTCAAACATGCAAAAATACGGTTAAAAAGTATAGAGATCATAATGAGAGCATGTGCAAAACTCAAGCTAAGATGGAAGAAAGGAGATATGAGTACATGCAAGCCATAGAAGATCTTGAAAAACAGATCAATGATTATAAGAATAATGAGATTCAAATAGGACATGATAGAACATATCATGAGTGGGAGAAAAAGGAGCTGAATAAGAAAATAGAGTCTTTAAATAAGAAATTAGAAGAGGCTGAACAGAAGGTGTTAGAAGCTAACAAGAAATAGAATCTGTCAATATAGATCTAGGAACCTTCAAATTGGCCAATCAAAAGCTAGAACACTTAATGGAAGTTCAATTTAAAGATAGGGTAAAATCTCAGCTCAATCCCAAAGAAGGTATAGGATACAGAGCCACTTCACCCCCATACAACAACAAATACATTCATCCAATGAGTGAAGTTGCTGATAGACTTGTTAACGAACCATTAGATGAGTCCATGACAACTGTAGATCCTATCCTTGAAAACAGTCCTGAATCAAAAGGAGAACAGATTCTAAATGAAGACTGTGAGTGCAAAGCAGTTGAGAGAGAAGAGAAAACAATGAGTGCACCTATAGACACCTCTAACCCCAGTAAGAAAGAAAAAGAGAAGATGAGTGTATGCCATGCTACTCCACATATTTCTGTACCTTCTAACTGTAATACTGCATCTTCCTCAAAAGGTAACAAAATGGGTAAGACTGTTCCAATCTGCACATGCCAAAAGCATGGTGTCCAAAAGTTTCCCAAACAACAGCAGGTAAGGGGAAATCAAAGGAACAAGAACCAGTTATGGTCCAAAAAAACTGGTTCTCCAATCCAAACAGTCAAAAGATGTTTCCAATGTGGCAGGAAATACCATTTGGCCAGACATTGCTTGTACAAACCTTCTGTTGCAAAACAGACTGTGGTTCAGAAACAGGCATTTGTTAAAAACACAAAAAATCATAAGGTCAAACCACCTGTTGCACCAGTTCCAAAGAAAACAGTTGATCACGGGTTCTCAAAAGTCAATAAAAAAACAGTCCACACACCAAAAACAAGTTTTGTCAAAACCCAAATCAAATTTTAAACAGATATGGTGTGTTAAAGGCAAAAACTCAGATGAAACTGTTGATACAAATGTTGAAACTGCCAGGCCTAAAGTTGAAACTGTTAGTGCAAAATCTGAAGCTGTTAGCACTAAACACTCAGTTCAAACTGCTAGGCTTAAAACTGGGACTGGTGATGGATCATCTGAGACTGTTAATGCAAAGGATGGACAAAACACTTGGATACCTCATGTCATAACTAAATATTCTCCACAGAATCCATCAGTGGATCTCACTAAGTATAAGAAGTCAAAGACAGTGTTTAGTTATGTCAATGCACAAGGACAACCCAAAACCAACTTGGTTTGGGTTTACTCCACTACTAACTAAGATTTTATTTGTGCAGGGCACCCACAGGTCACAACACAAAACAAGATGGCATTTGGACAGTGGATGCTCTAGGCACATGACAGGCAATTCTGAATGCTTGTCAAATTTCAAAGGCTTTGAAGGAGGTTTTGTTGCATTTGGAGGAAATTCCAAGGGAGGTAAGGTCACAGGTAAAGGTACTGTCAAAGCAGGCAATATGCTTTTCAATGATGTTTTATATGTTGAAGAGCTGAAGTACGACTTATTAAGCGTGTCTCAAATCTGTGATAAACAAAATATTGTTGTCTTCTTAGATACTGAGTGCATTGTTCTTTTGAAAGATTTTAAAATACCTGAAAAATCTTGTTTTACTTAGAACGCCAAGAAAGGACAATGTCTACTGTTTGGACACAGATCTTTTATCCAAATCAAGTACTTTAAGTTGTTTGATATCCAAAGCATCATCTAATGAGTCTGCTCTTTGGCATAGAAGGATGTGTCACATGAACTTCAAATTTATGAATGTTTTAGTAAAAAAGAATTTGGTAAGAGGTTTACCACAAAAGGAGTTCGTCTGTGATGATCATTGTGTAGCATGTCTTAAAGGCAAGCAACACAAATCTTCTCATAAGGCCAAAGAAGTAAATTCAATCTCATCTGCTCTTCATCTTATTCATATGGATCTCTTTGGTCCAACATCTGTTTTGAGTTTTAATAAAAGAGCTTACTGTTTAGTCATTGTTGATGATTTCACCAGATTCACATGGGTATACTTTCTTAGGACTAAAGATGAAACTGCTGAGCTAGTTAAATCATTTATTCTTAAGATTGAAAACCGATCTAACTAAAAGTTAAGGTGATAAGGTCAGACAATGGAACTTAGTTTAAAAACCATATCCTAAACAGTTTCTATGAGTCTAAAGGTATTGCTAGGCAATATAGTGCACCAATAACACCACAACAAAATGGTGTAGCTGAAAGAAAGAACAAAACTCTAATTGAGGCTGCTACAACCATGCTAGCTGATTCCAAACTGCCAATGACGTTTTGGGCAGAAGCAGTCAATACAGCTTGTTATGTTCTAAATAGGGTTCAGGTTGTTCAATCACAAGGGAAAACTCCATATGAGTTATTCAATAATAGAGTCCCCTTAACAGCCTTTCTAAAGTCTTTTGGATGTTCATGCACCATTCTTCACACTAAGACTCACTTAGGAAAATTTGAAAGTAAGGCTGAAGAAGGTTTCTTTGTAGGATACTCCACTCAAAGCAAATCCTATAGAGTATATAACAGTGTGTCTAAAACTATTGAAGAAAGTGTCAATGTTGAATTTAATGAAAACACTGCAGATGTCAAAGGCACTGGTCCTGATTGGTTGTTTGATTTAGCCTCATTAACTAATTCTCTGAGCTTTGTTGAGTATACTGCAGAAACTGATGAAAACAGGGTTGAAGCTGCCAACACAAATTCTCATGCTGGTAGCACAAATGTTCAAGCTGTTGACACAAAGTTTCAGACTGTTGAAGATTCTGGTCAATGGGATGAGTATACGGTTATCCAACTTCTATCTTGTGACCCACCAGGGGTACTGGATGCACAACATGATTCAAATTCTAACTTTGAAGTGCCAATCCCAAGTCCTGAGGGAACAGCTCCATCACAAAGGGAAACAGTCCCAGATTCTAGTCAAGATGTTCATGAAGCTGAACCATCAAGTGGTCCTGATGGAGATGATACAAATCTAGGAACTTCTTTTCAGACAGACAGAGAGCCAACACTCGGAGTTCACAAGTATCATCCTCTAAATCAGATAATGGGTGATCCACGCACTCCTGTGCAGACAAGGACAATGGTTCACAAAGAGTCTACTGATGCTGAATCAGCAGTTTCAGAATTCAGTTTAGCTGCCTTTGAACATGCTTGTTTCATATCACAGTTAGAACCTAAGAAGGCATCTGAGGCCTTGAAAGATCCATCTTGGATTGAAGCAATGCAGGAAGAACTTCTTCAATTCAAGATTCGGAATGTATGGACTCTAGTTGATCTTCCTAAAGGAAAGAGAGCAATTGGTACAAGATGGGTGTTCAAAAACAAGAAGGATGAGAGAGGGATAGTCATCAAGAACAAAGCAAGATTGGTAGCACAGGGATACACTCAAGAAGAAGGAATAGATTATGATGATGTCTTTGCTCCAGTGGCAAGAATTGAAGCCATCAGACTGTTCCTAGCTTATGCAAGCTTCAAAGGGTTTAAAGTGTATCAAATGGATGTGAAGTCTGCTTTCCTGTATGGCACAATTGAAGAAGAAGTCTATGTGTGTCAACCTCCTGGATTTGAGGACTACAAGTATCCAGACAGAGTCTACAAATTAGACAAAGCCCTCTATGTACTCCACCAAGCACTTAGAGCATGGTATGACACTTTGTCATCATACCTTCTACAGAATGGATTCAAGAGAGGTACTCTGGACAAAACATCGTTCACAAAGTCCATCAGATATGAGATTCTGCTTGTTCAGATTTATGTTGATGATATCATCTTCGGGTCTACTAAGGACAGTCTGTGCAAAGAGTTTGAGGCATTGATGCACAAAAAGTTTCAAATGAGTTCAATGGGGGAACTCACCTTCTTTCTAGGATTGCAGGTCAAGCAGAAGCCCACAAGACTTTTTATAAGTCAATCAAAGTATGTTAAAGACATACTGGAAAAGTTTGGTTACAAAGATACCAAAGGTGCTAGCACTCCAATGTGCACTCACAAGCAGCTTGATGCAGACAAAGATGGAGTAGATGTGGACATTCATCTATACAGATCCTTGATAGGTTCACTTATGTACCTAACCTCTTCTAGACCTGATATAATGTTTGCTGTTTGTGTTTGTGCCAGGTTTCAATGTGCTCCAAAGGACTCACACCTGTTTGATGTTAAGAGAATCTTTAGATATCTCATAGGCCAACCACATTTGGGCCTCTGGTATCCTAAAGACTCTTCTCTTGAACTAACAGCCTATTCTGACAGTGATTATGGAGGATGCAACATTGACAGAAAATCCACAACTGGTGGATGTCAATATCTAGGAGCAAGACTGGTCTCTTGGCAGTGCGAAAAGCAAACAACCGTTTCCACCTCATCTATTGAAGCAGAATATGTAGCAGCTGCAAGTTGCTGTTCCCAAGTGATGTGGATTCAGAATCAACTGAGAGACTATGGTATGAATTTCCTATCCACTCCTATTTACATTGACAACTCAAGTGCAATAAGCATTGTACAAAATCCAGTGAAATTTCCCAAAACCAAGCATATAGAGATCAGATTTCATTTTATAAGGGATTGTAATGAAAAGAAATTAATCCAAGTTACCAAAATTCATACTGATGATCAGTTAGCTGATCTATTCACAAAACTATTTGATGTAGGAAGATTCACCTTCCTAGTATCAAATATTGGCATGGTTAATATGGATTGATTTGTTTTGCATCATTCTCTCTTATTTTATGAAAATTATGTTTATTTCATATGCTTGTTTAAGGGGGAGACACTGTTTCATTAGAATATGCTTCTTTTCAACTAACAGCTTGAGTCTTTTCTCAAGCTGCTAGTTCATTTTACTTGGACTGTTAGTTGTTTCACTTGATCTGTCAAAGTGTGCAGGGTAATTTGGTAACTTCCTATAAGTGTGTGCGCGGGATTAGATATTTTGGAAAACCTTTAAAGGTCCCAGTTTCGTTCAATTGTAACTACCAGTTGCAAAATATCTTCCACGACCTTTCTTTTCTCTCTGAGCGATTCACACACACTTCTCTGAAACCCTAAATCACCGTTTGATCGTCAATGGAGTTTGTCAAAGAACACAACTGTCTTCCATATTCTCTCAAACACGCTGACCTTCAACCATTCCATGACATGATGGACTTCCTTCGAAGTTCCCACATCCATCATGCCCTTACTATCAATCCCACCATCTACATATCCCATATTACACAGTTTTGGAAACATGCCTTTGTCCAAACCATTAATGGAGTCACTTCTTTGACATCCAAGATCGATGGAACCACTGTCACCATTACTGAGGAACTCATCCGCCAACACTTGCATCTTCAAGATGCCACAGGTATAACAGATCTTTCTCTTACTGCCTTACATGGAGCCCTTTTTGCTATAGGGTATAGGGGCCCTACTGATTCTTATACTTTCTTTAAAACTCATTTTGCCCCAAAGTGAAAATATCTTGTACATATTATCCAACAATGCATAAGCCCTAAGAGAACTGGTTGGTCAGCATTTTCTTCTAATATAGCCACTGCCTTAGTGTGTTTATCCACAGGCAAACAGTTCATTTTTTCCAATATGATTTTTCAGGGTATGTTAAGGCATCATGCCCTAAAGCATGGGAAATTTTTGATGTATCCAAGATTTTTGGAAGAAATAATTGCAAGAACTTGCAATAATTTCAATGTACATAAAAGGATTCATGTTTCCTATAGGAACTCTTTACCTACAATAAAACGTCTTTTAAAATCAAGTGCCAATTTTTTGAGTTTAGATGTCCCATTGCCCTCTGCAATGTTGGGCATCAATCCACTAAACAGAGGAGAGGGTCCTGAGCAGGATCAGCCTAACATCACTGCTTCACCCCCAGGACCCCAACCCACTCCTCATGATACAAATACTCCCTCTGATCCTTCTATCAAACCCACATCCCCACTTATACTATACAAAAGAAAAAGTGTTTCAGGAGCTCCTTCCTCCTCAGCCCAAATACAAGAGCCAAATATCCCTGTGAAGGAGGACACTTCTGCACAGAATATCCGAAGGGCACCCACTGAGGACACTCCCATCCTCAATTTGGAGGTGGCCATCCCAACAGAGGATGTACATATGGGTTATGTGGCTGACACTACTGATGTCTCTGCACAAGAGGCACAGGACAATCTCAACATCAATAAGACCACACCCATATCAACAGAGGGTGTGCAAGCACCTTCTGGAAGTCCCCAGAACAAAGAACAGAGGGGCCCAGAGGTTTCTACTTCTGGAATTCCTGCCAGTGATAGATCACAAGCACCACACTCTTTTGCTGATCTTGAGGCTAGTCTGCAACTTATGATTTTAACGGATCCTCAGCTGAAACCTGTTGTGGCAGTATTAGAATATTATCAGTCCATTATTGCTGCTCAGGGGGCACAAATCAGAGCACTTCAACAGACAGTAACAGCTCAGAATCAAAGAATGGATTACTTTCATAAAGGGTTCACCCTTTGTGGAAATAAAATCATTCAACTTGAGAAGATGATTCGAACCCTCATGGCAAAGGTTGTAGGCCCTCCTGACCAAACCAATGCATCCAAAAAGGGGGAGAATCAGGAGATCCCTAGTTCAGTCCAAGAAGTTCCAACTCCTACTCCAACAGTTCAAGGTTCTAGGCTAACAGTTCCAACAGCTACTCAAGCTGTTAGCCTAGAAACTCAAGCTGCTCCCATAAGAACAACTGGAGTTGTTATCCGAGAAGGTAGTCAAGCCCCTGTCAGTACAGTTCAAGCTACAACTTCTGCATCCAAAGATAAGGGCAAGGGCATTCTCATAGAATCTCCAAAGCTTAAATTCTCATCTAGAGATGCCCAGGTTGCTCATGATGCTGAGTTTGCCAGACAATTAGCAGAATAATTGGATGAACTTTTGGACCAGCAAACCCATACTCCAATGCAAGATGATGAAACCTTAGGTGACTACTTAAGAGGGTTTGTGGTCAAACAGAATGAGAAGAAAAGGAAAATGCCAACAGGGCATTAAAAGGCAGAGCACAGAAGGTTTTTGAAAAATTTTGCTTATTCAGTTGGGATTTCAAAGAAGTTGTCTCAGTCAAGGAGCACCGAAAGGCTGCAGGAAATTCATGACAAAGAAACGGAAAAACAAAAAATAGCCAAAGTCTCCCATCAAGTCCAAAGCCAACAAGAACCAGTTCAAGCTGGTGTAAGTGACAATCAAGCTGGTGTTAGTGATCCTGCTCCTTCTGTTCAAGCTGCTGCTACTAAACCTCAATCAGAAGCAATTTCACAGGCAAAGCTTGATCAGGTGAAAAAGGTGTTATTTGAGCATCAGCTTCAAAAGGTGATGGAGATTGAAAAGACCCTCGACCAGCATGACTTCTCAAAACCTCCCATTACATATTGGTATGTTAAGTCAATGGATGACATTGATTTAAAGTATCATTTTGTAGTCAGAAGAGAAGCTGATCCTGAGGAAGAATATAAGAGTATAATGCACGTAGTTCAAGGGATGACCAGGGATGAGCTTACTAGAATGCACCATGTTGGATCTGTGAGTCAAGTTAGGTCTTCACTTCCCCAGGTCAAGCAGGTTATAAAGGATTTGAAAAGCATTTTTGATCCAGAGTCAATCAGAAAAGATATAGAAGATGCCAAGGAGATGAAGATTGCACAGGTTGATCTGTATGTGAAATCAAGGATATACAGACTCAGATTTGCAAATGGATCCAGAATGTTCTTCAATTTTGAATTCTTTGATCTTCTAAGGGCATGGTTGGTACAACTAAGCTCAGTGAAGATATACTGTGATAGAGAAGATATGAAAAGAGAGTTTTTTAAGGCAATTAAGCTAGAACTTTCACAATTGTAAGTTTTTGGATGCCTTAGTTTGTAGATAACAGTTTTACTTTGTTTTATTTCCTTATTTGTATAGAAACTTAAAGTCTTGTGTAAAGAATTTAAGTTAGGGGGAGATTGTTGGGAAATATTCTAAGTATGTCAAGCTGTTAGTTAGATTTCTCAAACTGTTAGTAGATTTTCTGTGTAATTTAAAGTTCAAGCTGTTAGTTGAAGAAGTTCGAGCTGCTAGTACAAAAGTTCAAGCTGCCAGTGTTCAAACTCAAGCTGCTCAACAGATTGACTTCAAGATGCTCAACAACTCAATAAAGAGAAAGTGCTGATATTCAGGAAGAGATATATTCGAAGATTCAAGCATATCTACTATCAGAGAAATCAGAGTTCGTCAAGGAAACATATCAGAAAACAGTATATATACATAGAATAGGTTTTTCTGTTGTAAGTCTGCACGTACAAGTTTATTCAGTTGTAATTGCTTTTCTGATTAAGTTTTCATAAGCCTCTAAGGTTGTAAAACCCTAAGAACAATCTGTGTTCTTCGTCTAATCAAACAGATTAGAGGTGATTGTAATCATTGAGTTTGGCAATACAAGGGATCTTTTGATTATTGATTATGTTTATGTGTTATTTGTTTTGAAAGTTTTTCTTAAAACAGTTAAGTGTTATTCCGCAAATTTCTTAATTGGACTTTGATTCAATACAAGGTTATTGGTTTATACTCTTATTAATTCAAACCAGTTAATCTTAGGTAGTAATTTTGATCTTGACAGTCATGATATACAACTCTACAAATTCCTCTTTATTCAAGTCTTACTGTTATTTACCACCTTCAACAATTTCCATATTCTCGATCCGTGTATGCGGGTTATCCAAAATCAGTCATATTTTAGATTTTCTTGTATACGTATGACAAAATCTATAATCAAATAACAACATGTTATCTCATGTCGCCTATAACCAATTATTATCTTAGCTCTTAAGCTGTAATTTCTCACATCAAGGTTCGCAACACTATTAGCTTTCTCGTAGCTCGTTGTAGATTGTTAGTGTATACCTCAATTCTTAAATGGTATCCCAACATAAGCATAAAGAATTTAATCTCACTTCATAATAACAGTCCATTGATACATTTAATGGAAGCGTTCACAATAAAATACTACTAAACATCATATTGTCACATTTTCAATTTTCATTCATTAAGGTTTTCATTGCCTTTATATCCTCAAAACCCATTCGACTCTACACATGTGATTGTTCCTTTTAGATAAGTTGGATTATCTATTTCTTCCTTTTACTAGGGTCTGATTGAATTACTTAATATACCACTTTGCTCTTAACAACTTTCAGCAGCTTAACAAAGTCACTTAACTTGTAGTTCAAAACAATCTTCAATGAAATCTCTTAATTCATCAAGTCTAAGAGCCTCATCATTCCATCAAGGCTAAGAGCCTCATCATCACTGTCATCACTTGTTTCATCAAGGATTTTCTTACATTTGTTATTAGATTTCACATGTATTGCGGTTACTCCTCGGTCTCAGAGTGAACCGGGCTAGAGGGCGGAGAGGTTCCTACACTTATGGCATCGGTGATTTCCACCTCTGGGACCTCTTGAGGGTCAATGTACTCAATCCAAAATTCAAGATCCATACGATATTATTATTCACAATATAAGCATTTAACACGCTCTAACGAGAGTTGTTTCATCAGGTTCTATCATGAGGTAAGTAGTTCGGCTAATCATATCACAATGATTAATTACACTATAAACAAGATCACTTTATAATGTCACATCAATTGTCAGGCAATTACTCATGTAAGCACGCATGAAGTACACATAGTAAACAAGCATAAATAGAAATTTATCAATCGGGTCTAACCACTCAAGTATATTACTAGTCTATCTACCCATGACTCAAGTCGACATCGCTACCCGCCTTATAGATCTAAGGCCCACATTGACTATAATTCAGTCGTCACTTAACGTCTATCGTTAACGTGTCAAACTTAGGGTTTAAGACTAAACACTGTTAATTCACTTAAACCAACTCTCTGATACCATAGTGAAACACCCGTAACTTCATAACACGTATAAACCACGATTATTAGAGTATAATTCCCAAGAACCCTTAACACATTCACCAAAAATGCAGAATAATTTAAATTATTCAACTTAATAATGTTGTAATACAACTAAACTATCAAAATGCATTAACGTTCATTTGAAACCATACATAATCATCCATCAAAGGATACTGGGCCATGCCCTTCTATCAATGCCTTCCATGGAATCACTTTCCTAGGCATCACAACTCATAGTGGATCTGACCCTTCTTATTCATGTAGCCTCGGGACCTATGTTAGACCCACATCCGGTTGAACCTTATGACATACCAACCATGTCCTGTAAAAATGTGTCTCCACACGGGGTAAGCCGAAGCCCAGCGAGTAATTCCATTGCAGACATATTAATCATAATGAAACATAAATAATCAACAACATGGAAGTCATTACAGATTGTTGACAATATTTAAGATGCATGCATGGTGTGACTTCCGATCCACGCTTCGATCTTTCATGGAGTGAAGCGAAAATCTAATGGCCGTGCTTGCGAACTCCTACCGCCAAGCACCAATCCCAAATCCATCCTTGTATCCACAATTATATATATGCATGTCATGTATCATGTACATCTTACTTCGACATGCAATTCTAATGATCATACAAATCAAAGCATTAACTCTTAATCCACATTTCATAGAAGATCAAATGAACATATAATAGCATATAAGCATCAAGTATACATATGCGGAGTAGGGTGGAATTTACTCACAACTACCGGTGCTTTCACATATCTTAAGTGTCATGCTTAAGTCTCGAACTCGCACCTCGACTACGGGTCGCCAGCACACGAACTAATATTATTGTCATACAAGTGAGAAAGGGGGAATTTACTTAGAGAGTTCAGGGAAAGGGAGAGAGGGAGAGGAAAAAGATGCAGATCTTATGAAATGGTTAAGTTGAGTAGGGAGCAAGCCATTTATTTAGTACTTAGAAAACATTTCATCGCCTCATATTTACCTGAAAACCATCATCAAAAAGCACATCCATTGGTTACAAGGGTGAAAAGAGGAGACAAGAGAGGAGGGGTCCTTTCCCCAATGGCCAGACCTATCTATCTCTCTTGTAACTTGCTCGACAAGTTACGTTGGGTTCATTGTCCGGTTCCCGAAAATGCTTATTTTTGATATTATGGTCAAATGACTCAATTTTTTGCAAGGGTTAACAATTGGATATCCAAAATGGTCAATTCTCATTTCCATAATGGTCATTAAATTAATCATGATCTATTACATAGTCGATACTTCACTAAGTCGAACTTGCAAATTTCGGGACAGATTTAAACTTATGTTTTATGATAATGGGATCGGATATTGGGTATCGGACCATGTTTAAACCAAAAAATGTATAAATGTCTTCTACTTGCTAGCTTGCTTCCATTCTCTACATCTAAAATTAAGAAACTAAAAGTGGGTGTGTGTGTTTTTGGATTCCAGCAGCAACAACACCCAACACCAACGAGGATTGAGTTGAGATTGAGTAATAATTGAACGTCTTCTTCTTCCAAGTTACTCACCAGGTTTGGTTGAGTTTTAAGCTTTAATGCTATGAGTTTTATGTGTTAATCAATCCCAAAGTATTAGAATTGTGCTCAGAGATGTCTTGGCACTAATTCGAGGTCAAATAGTGAGCTAAAATGAGATGGAAATCGAGTTGGGGTATATACCCTGGTCTAGACAGAAAATAGAGTGAACTTCTACTGTTCGTCCGTGAGCGCGCCCGCGTTCACCTGATTGCAGGCCACGATGTTCTTGAGATGAGCTCAGGCCGCGATGCCACGAGCACGGGGCACGATGGGTCTCAGGTGATCGTACTATTAACCCTTCCATTCTCACCATCGTTAGCTAACCATGTGTTTAAAATGTGTGTATCTCAGATGATCAGAGTCCTAGTAGGTTTGCTGGAAGTAAGCTTCATATCTTCTGACGAGGAGTTGTTAGCTACCTTTCTAGAGGTAGTTATAATTTGGGGAATATGTATACATACTTCGGATATTGTGTAACTTAAACAGGGGTTATCGTGACTTGTTACGTAAATTAAAGGTTTAAATTATAGAGGTTTTCACGTGTTTACTTTGGGAACAGTTAGGGAATATTATAATTTACGTGGCATTGGGGTATAGATAGAGGGTGTTACATTAAATATAACTAATATTTAATTTACACTGACTTCAATTTCTAAGAGTAGTATTTACCTAATTTTATTTCAACTTTTTAATAAATAATAGTAGTTATCATTTAGTTCTTACGGGATCTAATTTAAACTTTTTAATGAATAATAGTAGAAATCATTTTGTTAATTTTTATTTAATATCTAAATACAACGAGTTAATCTATTAACTGATAATAATTATATTTATATTTATATTTAAATCTTTAATAAATAAAATTTATTTTATATTCTATTTTAAACTTGAGTGTTTGCATATTAAGCAACCAATGAATATATTACTTGCTTATTATTTTAAATTTTAAATTCTTTATATTATAACATAAAAAAACATAATTTTTTTTGAGGTTTTAAGAACATATAGAAAAATATGCATATTTACCATTCTTCTCATTTTTAAGAAGTAGTATTTTTTTTAATAGGGGTAAAGTCATACAATAGCAACCTACTTTTGAAAATGTATCGATATGATACGTCTACTTTTTTAATTGTCTCTATGGTACGTGTACTTTAATTTTCTGTATCGATATGGTCATTCTACATAATAGAGCCCGGTTTTTACATAACAAACAGGTATCTAATGGTATGAAAAACAGGGGTCTATTACAAATATGGTCATATCGGTATGAAAAATTGAAGTACATGTACCATATCGATATTTAAAAAAGTAGACGTACCATATTGATAAATTTTCAAGAGTAGATTACTATTCTATGGCTTTATCCTTTTTTAATATTAGGCTTTAACATTTTATATATATTCAAAAAACCTGCTGTTCAAAAAAAATATATTCAAAAAACCTAACAATAACCTTAAACTTTTTGTGGTGTCGTGCTTTTATAATTGTTTTAATTAAATAATACTTGAGTTATGGTTGTTTTGATTCCAATTGTCGAGACAAAAATATTTATTTTAAACATCATTTTAGTAACAATAAATTAAATTTTGTTCCATAGTTATAGACAATTTCGATTTAATCAAAAACCTTTATAATCTAGTATTGAAACTTTTATTTTGATATATTGTTCCAAATAAAATAATAGATGTACTTCATATATTCTATGTATAAGAAAAATTACATGACTCTCTTGATTGTTACTTATTAAAAAACATTTATCTAATTATCATATGTTCTAAATGTCATATATGATTATATTTTTCTAAATGTAAAATTTTTTATTTGACAGTTATTAATAAAAAAATCATTTCATCAAAAGATTAATATGTTTTTATCTTTAAAAGCCAACTTTAAAAGTTAATGTTAGATTAAAATTTATAGAGGTGAAAGATAATATTATATAAGTTCAAGGATTAATGTTGTAATTACTAGAATATTAGAAAACTTGTATATAAGGAAATTTCCAAATTTTAGAAATCTCATTTTCAAGTGTGTGTTTTCAAAGTGTATTTGAGAGTTAATCGTTCAACCAAAACAAGATTTGGATTCAATGTACTGATTCACCTCGATCATGATTTCAGAATTTGTATCAGAGCCTAAGGGTGAATCAAAATCGAGAATCTTGCAAGAAATCAAGAAAGGTCAACCGAAAAAGTCAAAATTTGGTGTTGTGATCTTCTGGAATTTTTAGAATATTCATATGTTGAAGGAATGAGCTGAATTTTGAATATGTTTTGAAGATCAATAAGATGAAGATCCAGTAAACATTTCAAGACCTAATTCGATACGATCACGAAGTAATATTTTTAATTTATGAAATTCGTTTTTTTTTACATTCTTGAGATTGTTTTTTGGATTTTTTTTTTTTGATTGGATTGGAATTAGACTCTAAATTTTTTAGTATGTCTTACGTATTAGATAACAAACAATTCCAAAAAATTTCAAAGTTTAATTCCAAATACATTGGGAGAAATCATTGTTTAATGTTTCAGATTTTATTTTTTTTAAAACAAAGTTGTCGCCTTTGAAAATTCATAGATAACTCTCTGTTTCTCCAATTGATCTGAAAGTATTTCACTGTGTTTGTTCTTGGTGTATCCATTGCATGTTCTTGATCAATTCTTGTTGAATTTGATTGTATCTAGATGTGTTGGAGTCGGTTTTTAGTTAGAAATCAAGTGTGATTAGTTTTGTCAATTAATTTCGTCATTTTAAAGTCCAATTTGTCGTTTTTCTGATTTTTAAAGTTTACGTGTTCTTAGTTTCATGTAGTAACTACATTGTTTGATCCATTTTAATTACTGAAAAATGACATAAACTTATTTGTGTTTTTATTTGTCACACCCTGCTACCCCGGTTGGCAGCAAGGCGTGACGAGTGCGGAAGCGTAACCATAATAATAACGAACGACCACTATATGAACGTTTTCAGAAAATACATCGATTTAACTTTAAAACAAGGAAGGTTTTACAAACCAACATGAAATGTAAATAGTTCGCAAAATACATAGATTTAAATACATAATTTAGATTATCAAGAATGATGCAAATAAATCTCCGAGTTTGAAAATGATGCGACTCCAAAATGAACGGAAGCCTTGGCATGCTTCCGATGAATGCGCATGTCTTAATCACCTGAAAATACATGCTATAATACATCAACAAATTGTTGGTGAGCTCATAGGTTTACGCGAAAAGATTAATTGTATGGACATTATCAGATGAGTTGAATTTATAAAGCATAAATTCCATGTATGTATTACATAAACCATCATGCAACCAAAGCTTAATTAAATGAGTTTGCTCTGTGCAGTATTCCCGACTGCAATACCGTGTGTTAAATATATATGCATTCCACTGTCAAATTGTTGGTGAGCTCATAGGTTTACGCGAAAAGATTAATTGTATGGACATTATCAGATGAGTTGAATTTATAAAGCATAAATTCCATGTATGTATTACATAAAGCATCATGCAACCAATGGTTAATTAAATGAGTTTGCCCTGTGCAGTATTCCCGACTGCAATACCGTGTGTTAAATATATATGCATTCCACTGTTAGCCGGTTAAAACTAACCAGATTGGGGGACATGACTCCCGATAGATCTATCCAGTATATAATTGCGCTTACAAATAAATGTAATTAACGGTTCATGATATGAGGGCTGATGGATCCACATAAACACATGTGTAATACATATAAGAAATAAACAGTTTTGATGTCCATATGAAAATAGAGCATGTATTTTCACCCAAATAGATAGTGAAAATAGGGGCTATGAAGACTCACCGTAAGTTGATGGTAAAATCGACCGAAAAAAGACGGTTTGCGTTGTTGATGAGTGATGACACCGGACGCGTTTAACCGAGTCCTAAATGATATGAGGGACTTAATAACTCCTATATATGTGACAATATGTATGTATAAAGGTTTTAATGTTTTAAATCACCCAACTTTACAAGTTTATAAATAAAACCCACTTAAAACGTCAAGTTTATATATATATATATATATATATATATATATATATATATATATATATATATATATATATATATATATATATATATATATATATATATATATATATATATATATATATATATATATATATATATATATATATATATATATATATATATATATATATATATATATATATATATATATATATATATATATATATATATATATATATTATATATATTATATATATATATATATATATATATATAATTTTCCAGCTATATATATATATATATATGTATATATTATATATATATATATATATATATATATATATATATATATATATATATATATATATATATATATATATATATACAATATATATATATATATATATATGTATATATATATATAATACTATATATGTATATATATAATATATATGTATATATATATGTATATTAATATATATGTATATATATATATGTATATATATATGTATATTGTAATATAATATTATATGTATATGTATATATATATATGTATATATGATATATATGTAATGTATATATATGTATATATATATATTGTATATGTATATATATATATGTATATGTATATATATGTATGTATATGTATATGTATATATATATAATGTATATATATATATATGTATATAATATGTATATATATATGTATATATATATGTATATATATATGTATTATATAGAATATGTATATGTATATGATGTATATATATATATGTATATGATATATGTATACATATTAAATATATATATATAGTATAGTATATGTATAAATGTATATATATAAAATATATATACATATATATATAACATATATATATACATATATATTATACATATATATATATATATATACATATATATATACATATATATATACATATATATAACATATATATATATATATATATATAATATATATATATATTATATATATAATCTGGTTCATCAGCGTACATATGAGATTACAGCGTACCCTAATGTGAATGATCATTCACATATATTTTTTTTGAATAAACATGTATAAGACAACATTATAAGACTTTTTTTAAAAAGAATCAACATCATAAATCTTGTGAATGATTAAAAAAGATCATGTGAATGGTTATTCACACCATTCACATGGATGACCATTCACATAAATATGCATTGAACATTCACATAATTTTTAAGGACACAGAAAGTGTGAATGTATGTGAAATTCATATATCATGCGTATAACATTAATTTAAACATGGTTATGAGAAAAAAAATTTTAAAAAAGTTTTTTAAGGTTGGTAGCTTCGGGTGCACTTGATTTCGAGAGGTACTTATTTGAACCTGACTCTCTCTCTCTCTCTCTCTCTCTCTATATATATATATATATATATATATATATATATATATATATATATATATATATATATATATATATATATATATATATATATATATATACATATATATATATATATAATTTTCCAGCTTTTTAAAGGTTTTTCGGTCTACTTTGAGGCTGTTTTAGACCAAGCTCCAAAACGATTTGAGCTTTTGTTTTCATAGACATAAAACTACTATACAAAGAATTTTTGAAGATAAGAACGGCCATTTTTCGAGGTGTTTAGGTTGGGGAAAAAGCTCGTTAAACTATGTTGGCCATTTTTGAGCTGTCAAACTTTCGGGTTCCCAAATAATATTTGGGGGTTTCAAACTCCATATTAAATTATGAAAACCTCCAGATTTTTAGTATAGACATAGATCTAACTTTTGAGACAAGAATCAACTCATTTTGTTAAGTTATGAATTAGTTATGATTTTTCAAAGTCGACGTAATATTTCTGCCGAAATCCGGATTTCATAAACTTGAAACAACTTGTGATTCAACTTGTTATTCAAAATTCCACATGTATAAGAGGTTATAAAACACATTTATATAACTTGTTTTCATAATATTTATACTTATATAATGTGTTTTTATATTTATAAACACTATTGAATTTAACAAACTTAAAACAAAACTAGTGATTTATAAACTTGAGTTATTATGAAACTTGTTGTTGTTGGTGATTATATATATCATGCAAGATTTATATAAACATAAATATAAGAGATTATAAGTTAGTATTTACTTACTTTGGGGTATTAGAAGTATGCAAATAAGAAGAAAGTTGGATCTTGAAAAATCTCACCAAGAACAGTTGCAAAAATGAAGAACACTTGAAAGAAAAGTTGTGTGCAGTATGTGTGAATGTGTGGCCGGATTTTAGAGAGAGGAAAAGAGAGTATTTGCTCTTTGAAGGAGTGAAGGAAATGAATGAATTTAGCTCTCTATTTATAAATGATTTTTTATCTTTCAAAGTGGAGGTGGAGTGTGAATTTGGTTGAAGTGAAAGAAGATGATGAAGAAGATATGATGTTGATAGTGTATGGAGTTGCATAATAAAAAATTGAGGTCAACACCTATGGTGTACCTCCTATGGCCGGCCACCTATATGTATTTATGATATATTTTACTTTTATTTTTGTATAAATGTATTTAGAATGTATTCTTGTATTTTCCTTCTTTTTGTAAATTCATAAATACTTTTGAATGCATTTGTTTAATGAATTGTTTTAGTCTTGCATAATTAATGTTAAGTAAGTGTATTAGTGCATAATTAGTGTTACTAATCTTAATTTAATTATATACTCAGTTGAATTAATCCATCATATCGCAAGTCGATCGGATTAATTAATTTGCCGATTCATCGCACCGATGAAATTGTTTCTAATTGACTTGAATTTCCTTATGAACTCTGTTAATCACCTTGATTAATTGCTAATGACCACTGTTTAGGTTATAACTTGGTAATAAATACTGATTAGGTCATAGGTGCTAACCTGGATTTGTGTTGGATGTTACAGTCTCCCACTGGTAAGGGAATTTCGTCCCGAAATTTTATCTTGTTTCCTCAGGGGTCTTGTCACTTAAGAATAGGTGAAGGTATCTTTGCTTAAACTGGCCTTTGAATGCCTAAGTGAATTCTAGTTCATGTCTAATTCTCCACCTGACCTTAACGACGGATATGCGACTGTGCTTCAACCCTTTGACCTTATGGTCCATGGTTTCTATCGGCTCTTCGGTGATGCATAGTTTGTCATTTAGTTGAATCTCTTCCAAGGGGGGGGGGGTAAGAAGTGTTTCATCTAACAACCACTTCTTCAAGTTGGATACGTGGAAGGTATTGTACACGCTGCTAAGCTCTGGTGGTAGCTCTAGACGATAAGCTACTAGTCTAATTCTTTTTATGACCTTGAATTGTCCAATGTAACGAGGATTTAGTTATCCTTGTTTCCCAAATCGTATCACGCCCTTCCATGGCGAGACTTTCATCGGTACCCTTTCTCCTAATTGGAACTCAAAGGATTTTCTCCTTACGTTTGCATATTTTTTCTGACAATCATAGGAAACTTTTATTCGGTTCCGTATCTGTACTATCTTTTTGGTAGTTTCGTGAATGATTTTAGGACCGGTGATTCGGATATCCCCTACTTCTGCCCAACAAATCGGTGATCGACACTTTCGCCCGTAGAGTGCCTAAAATGGAGCAGCTTTAATGCTTAAGTTATAGCTATTGTTGTACGATAATTCTACTGAGGGCAAATGAGTATCCCAACACTTCCCAAAATCCATCACCCAGGCTCTTAGCATATGTTCTAGGGTTTCAATCGTTCTTTCATTCTAACATCGGTCTGAGGGTGATATGTGGTCCTCGTTTCCAAGTTTGTACCCAAAGCTTGCTGTAACGATTGCCAAAATCTAGATGTACATCTGCTATCCCTATCCGAAATGATTGAAATAGGCACTCCGTGTCTGGAGACGACTTCCTTGAGGTACGTTTAGACTAGCTTATTCATCCTGTTGTTCTCCTTGACTGGTAGGAATGCGCGGATTTGGTTAGGCGGTCGACTATTACCCAAATGGCTTTTGATGTTTTGTCTTAATTTTAGAGCATGTTAGGAATTTGCTAACATATGTGGCAATGTCAGCCTTCATGTTAGACCGCCACTACAACTCATTGAGGTCAGGATACATTTTATCGGATCCGGGGTGAACGACATATCTTGATTTGTGTCCTTCATCCATAACCAGTTTTCTTACTCCACCAAAATAGGGTAACCAGACTCTATCTATGAAGTATCGATTTCCATTAGCCCTTATCTCAAACTATTTATCCATTCCTTGCAGGGCTTCATTTTTCATATTTTCCTCCTTAACATCTTCTACTTGTGCATCATGAATTAAGGAAGGAAGGTTTGGTTGAATGGTCATAAGTAGGGCTCGTTCTCTTAACGGCTTAGCTCGTTCCTTTCGTCTCATAGCGTCTGCAACCACATTAGCTTTCCCTGGGTGATAACGAATTTCACAGTTGTATAGCTCCATCCAACGACGCTACCTCATATTCAACTCTTTCTTTTTCCAGATGTGTTGGAGGCTCTTATGGTCCGTGAATACAGTACACTTCGTACCGTACCACTAATGTCTCCAAGTCTTAAGGATAAAGAATACTGCTCCTAGATCTAAATCATGCGTTCTAATTTACCTCGTGAACCTTAAGTTGTCATAAAGCATAAGTTATGACCTTATCTTTCTACATCAACCTATTGTGTGAAGCGTCACAGTAATCTACAAATTTTTCCCTTCTCTCGGGTAAGGACAAAATAGGCGAGCTGCACAGTTTGTGCTTTAATAACTGAAATGATGTCTCCTGATCCTCTCCCCAATCATACTTAATGTCTTTTCGGGTCAGTTTTGTTTAGAGATCTGATGATCTTTGAGAAATTTTTGATAATTGCCAATAATAAGCGGCAAGTCTTATGGACTGACGTATCTCTATGGGGGTTCTAGGATTTGACCAATTCCTGATAGCCTTGATCTTTGCGGGGTCGACTTGGATTCCTTTAATATTGATCATGTGACCGATGGATTTCACCTCTCTTAGGCAAAAGTCAAAATTAGAAAGCTTGTGTTAGGCACAAAAAGGCATCAGTCAAACCTGTTACACATCTGAGGGGGAGATTTTTAATCAAACCTATTGATGCACTTGAAGGTATAATTTAAGGCCTGTTTATGCCTTATTAAAACTTGAAAAGTGATTTGCAATATCAGCCAAAGCTGTTTACCCTGTTGCATTCGTTGAAACAAAGACAGATTGTCCAAGCTGTTCTGTCTGTTGAACAGGCTGGACATATACTGTCTACGCTGCTCTATTCTGTTGAGCAGCTTGGACAGGTTCTAAGTGTTCTATTCTTTGTGAACAGAACTTGTTCTTTGTGAAAAGGCTAAACAATTTATGGAATATGTTTCCAAGTCCTCATGTATTGTTTTTGGCTAAAAGATCAGTTTACAAGTCAAAGACAAAGTGG
Organism: Centrapalus pauciflorus; assembly: GCA_020465985.1. NCBI lineage: Eukaryota > Viridiplantae > Streptophyta > Magnoliopsida > Asterales > Asteraceae > Centrapalus > Centrapalus pauciflorus. Next base: position 50,386 of record JAANYP010008078.1, read on the forward strand.
AAAACGGAAACTGCACTGCCTGCCTACGCTGTTCTATTACATGAAGACAAACGGATATCTGAAAAGGGTGACAGACCTTTTCTTATATCAAAATGGCCTTAAGAAAAGAAGAAAGATGCAAAGTTGACATTCCTCTTTTGGTTAAAGCCTTATGCAACAGTGACAAAAAGAAAAAGACAAAGATTCTGCTATATGAAGACAAATCTGCTTTATCAGAATGTGCAGAAAAGGTGTCTTGTCTTTTTGGAAAGACTTCCCACTATCTCATCTGTCCAATGAAGAAGCTTCACTGAGATTCTCAGTGAGAGTATAAAAGGAAGTTTCTAAGGATTGTGAGATATCCAAGAGTGTGAAATCAGATCGTGCATTAAAGTTTGTTTTACATGCATGCTAGTCTGCTTGAATATAACAGTACGTGTGTCTAAGCTGTTCATACTCAAGTTGTCCGTCTGTGTCTTGTAAAAACAGTGAGTGCATCTCAGTGAGTGTAGTCATTGTATCTAATCTGAGTGTGTCTTTGATTAGTTAAACAATTGTTGTATTTGTCATCTCAGCTTGAACCTTTCCGCAGTCAAGCTTGTTTGTAATTAACACTTGTTGATAATATACACAAACATTGAGAAAAGAGTGTTGAGTTTAAAATTGCTGTATTCACCCCCATCTACAGCTTAGAACAATACACTAGGGAAACCTTTTGGGACCTACAACTGGTATCAGAGCAGATAGAGTGTGTGTCAACTCTAGATCTCTCATTCTCCCTACTTTCCCATGGACAACAGTGCTGCAAGTTCCTCCTCTTACAATGACAATGGGTCAATGGCAAAACCCCCCATGTTCAATCGTCAGAACTTCTCTGGTTGGAAGTGCAGAATGATGCTCTATTTAGAGAATCTGGATGTATAACTACCGGAGATAGTAATGGAAGGTCCCTATGTGCCATCTTCTGTTACTACTATCACTCCTACTGTTGAAGGAGCTGCCCCTGAAATCAGATCCATTGAGAAGGCCAAAGCTCAATGGTCTGATGAAGACAAAAGACTGGCTGCTTTGGACGCAAAACTTAGGAATAACCTGGTCATCTCTCTGCCTGATGATGTGTTCAAACAGGTTGAGAAGATGAGGATTGCAAAGGAGATGTGGGATACTTTATGTACCGTCTAAGATGGTCCCATAATCACACTGGAAAACAGGATTAACAATCTTGTTAGACAGTATGAACTCTTCTTTGCAAAACCAAAGGAGTCACTCACAAAAACCTACACCAGGTTTACTGCTCTTATTAATGATCTCAAAGCTGTTGGAATCACAAAGGACAGCCTGACTCTGGTGAACAAGTTCTTGGACATCCTGCCTGAAGAGTGGAACTACTTTTCTACCATCTTGAGAAATTCAGGTACCATCAAAGGTATGGATCTCGTAAACTTATATGGATCTTTACTGAATGATGAGCAATCAAGGCAACAGAGAATAAATGCCTTGGAAATGTCTAAGAGAGGTGCTGCCTTAGTGGCCAGCGTGAGACAACCTGTTGGACTAGTATGTGCTGCGTTCACACAACCTGATCAACAGGCTGATGATGAAAGGGAAGAAATGTCTGATGAGGAAGACAGTGCAGATCTTGCTGAACTTGATGATGAGCAAATGATTGCAATGCTTGTGAAAAGGTTCAACGAGAAGGGTTTGGAAGAAAAATGCTGCAGGGGAACTCAAATGCTGTAAAAAAGAAGGCATTTGATAAATCTAAGGCTGAGTGCTTCAAATGTGGCAAGACTGGCCATATAGTTGTTGATTGTGTGTCAAAAGCTGTTGTTCAGTCATCCAAACTATTCAAGACTAACAGGGACGATGGCTACAGGGTTAAGTACCTTATGGCCATGGCCAAGCTGAAGAAGTTGGAAAACTCAGTGGCTTCCAACAAGCAAACGGGACTCATGGCTAAGACATGTGATTGGGAGGAGTCTGATTCATCCTCTGTTGAAGAAGACAACAACTGTCTGATGGCCAACACTGACGTCCCAGCAACCAGCAACTTCAAACAGGACTTGGCTGAAGCTGAAGCCTTCAACAGCTTAGAGAATTGGAACCCCAAAATGATGTACAAGGAACAAAACTTTATGGCCTACAGTTCTGATGAAAAAGTAAAAATGTTTGAGTATATGCTTGTTGATTTAAAAGCTGCTGTTGAGAAGCACAATGTTTTACTGTCTGAAATCTCTAGACTTAAAAATGATCTTGACATAAAATCCAGTAAACTGGACAGTTTCCATAAGTTGGAAACTGAGCTTGATGAATTAAAACACATCAACTCCATTTTACTAGAAGAAAAGAGAGAGTCAGACGTAAAACATGCAAAGCTTCAAAAAATAGTTGACTCTTGGTGCCAATCTGCACAAAAAACAACCATTGCATTAGTCAACAGATCCCTGCACAAATCCAAGCCTATCTTGGAGGGGATCTTGACAAAGCAGCTTCTATTCTTGAGATAAATAATCTGAAAGATGACTTATCCACTCTTGGTGAGCTTCCCAGCACTTTCATCCAGAAAGTAAATGGTAAGCTAGTCTCAATAAACAGGTTTGTCACGCCTCAAAATACTGACAGCTTGTGTGAAAAAGCTCCAAAAGCTGATGATGGAATATGTTCTCTATCAAATCAGCCTGCTAAGTGCTCTGCTGATTCACACAAGCAGAAGAAAGGAAAACATGCTCAAACTGCAGCTGTGGACACTAAACCTGTTGACAAAACAGGCTCTGGGTCGAAAGCTGATGGTAAGAAACCTGTTAATCCTTTCGATGCTAATCATTTTGAGAAAAAGTTTTCAAAAGGTAAGCAGCCTACATTCAACAGGGGTAAGTCTCATATTGAAAGCAAATCTGTTGTGATTTCAAATAAGTTTTTAAATGATAGTGGAAAATTGGTTATAAATGAAGGTAAGTCTTTCAGAACCAAAAGCAGTGAGCATGTTGATAGGCAACATCAATCACATCTCAGTAAGGGCTAAGGCAAAGCCATTGCTCAACCTGAGAAATTTGGAAATAAGTTTCCCAAACCCGTGGAAGGTCAAAAACCAATCAAGCTTCCTGTATTTGACATCTGTCCTCCCAAAAAGAGGAAATAAGAAACATGCAAAGCTGTTGCTATTGTGCCTTCCACCCAAACTGCTGATTTATCCAAAAATAGTAATAAGTTTGCTAAACCTGCTGACAGAATAAACAAAAACAATTTAGAATATGTTTCTGGAAGTTCCTCTTCCAAAAAGGCTAAAAAGAGAAAATGCTATAAATGTGGGAAGTAGACACACATGGCAAAAAACTGTCCTGAAACTGAGGACATGAGCCTGTTGACTCTGCTAGTTCCATCATTGCTAAAACAAGCAGTGTTGGAAGTAACATAGTCAATGAGAATGGTACCCAAACTGATACCATTCAAATAGGAAATACTAGTGTGGATATCACTAGCCCATCAACAAACGTTGATGAAGTAGGAGAACTCATCCCTATGATGAGTTCCCCTAAAAATAACTAATATTTTCCTATGACACTCTGCAGCACAAACAACCATCCCAGGTTTGGTACTTGGACAGTGGCTGCTCAGGGCATATGACTGGTTGCAAGGACTTGCTGAGTGATCTCATGCCTGAAAAAGGGCACAAAGTCACATTTGGTGACAATGTACAGGGATCCACACAAGGATATGGAACTCTTCAAGCTGGTGCTGCAGTGTTCAAAAGGGTAGCCTATGCGGTTGGGCTGAAACATAATCTTGTTAGCATAAGCCAACTGTGTGATGCTGGCTACAAGGTTAACTTTGATGAGCACCTAGGTTACATATTGGATCCCCAAGGATAATTTGTGCTGTGTGCCCAACGAAAGAAGGGTGTATATGTTGTGGACATGAAATCTGTTGATCCCATAATTGAAACCTGCTTTCTCACAAGAACCAATGCAGACCTGAAATGGTTATGGCACAAAAGGCTGTCACACCTGAACTTCAAGAATATCAACAAACTCTATAAGAAGAGTTGGTAACAGGTTTGCCTTCTATAACCTTTGTTGAGGATAAACTCTGCACAGCTTGTGAAAAAGGCAAGCAGAGAAAATCATCTTTCAAATCTAAGCATAATTTCTCTATTGATACTTCTCTCTTCTTAATCCACATGCACTTGTTTGGACCAGTCAGTGTCCCAAGTCTAGGAGGAAGAAGATACACTCTAGTAATGGTTGATGAGTTCTCCAAGTTTACATGGGTGATCTTTTTGAAGAGCAAAGGAGAGGCTGCTAGAGAAATCATTGGATTTATCAAGAAGATGGAAATGATGAACTCTGCTTAAGTAAAGCAACTTAGAAGTGGTCATGGTACTGAGTTCAGAAACAGTACTCTTGAGGACTTCTGTGAAGAAAAAGGATCTCACAAAACTTTTCAGCAGTAAGAACTCCACAACAAAATGGAGTTGCTGAAAGGAGATACAGAACCCTCATTGAAGCTGCTAGAACCATGCTGTGTCCATCTGGTTTACCTTCATCATTCTGGGCTAAAGCTGTCAACACTGCCTGCTTCACCCAAAAAAGATCCTTGGTGGTGAAAAAGTTCAACAAGACTCCCTATGAGCTGCTCAGAGGGAGGAGGCCAAACATTAGCTACTTCCATGTGTTTGGATGTCCCTGCTTCATTCTGAATCAAAGGGACCAACTGGCAAAGTTTGAACCCAAAGTTGATGAAGGTGTGTTTGTTGGATATTCTGCTATCTCCAAAGCCTACAGAGTATACAACAACAAGAGAAAGGTGATAGATGAATCTATCAACGTCACCTTTGAAGAGTCCAGGAGTGCCTCCACCAAAGCTGTTCCTGAAACAGTTTCAGGAGAAGTCAACTTTGATGATCTTATGCATTCCATCAGTGAAGAGAAGGACTCAAAAGCTTCCATTACATCCAGAGTGGAACCTGCTAATCATGATGGGCATGATGATGATTATGTTGATACACCCTGTGTGAATAAGTGTACTGACTTAATTACAACTTCATGTCTTGAACCAATCAATGCTGATTTTCCTGGATCCTCTGCTGATATGTTCAACAATGGAGAGTCATGCTCAACAAGTGAACAGGCTCAAGATATCAGTGTGTCTGAAAATCTTGAGAGCTGCTCAACAAGACCTGTTGAAGATGAAAACAACTCAGGAGAATCCTCATTTAAGCAAGATCCTAAGTGGATCAGGTTTCACCCCAATGATCAAATAATTGGTGACATCAACAAAGGGGTGCAAACAAGATGGGACAGCTTAGGAAACTTTTGTATGTTTTCTAGCTTTGTGTCCCTGATGGAGCCTAAGAAAGTGGATGAAGCACTTAAAGATGCCAATTGGATCACTGCCATGCAAGAAGAAATCAATCAGTTTGAGAGAAACAAAGTATGGAATCTAGTCCCTGCTCCTAAAGGAAAAACAATAATTAGCACCAAATGGGTTTTCAGGAACAAGATGGATGAGGAAGGTCATGTCATTAGAAATAAGGCAAGACTAGTTGCTCAAGGGTACAGACAGGAGGAAGGCATCGACTATGATGAAACATTTGCTCCTATGGCCAGGCTAGAGGCAATTCGTTTGTTTCTAGCCTACGCTGCTCATAAGAGCATGAAGGTATTTCAAATGGATGTGAAGAGTGCATTTTTGAATGGTAAGCTGCAAGAAGAAGTCTATGTCAAGCAGCCTCCAGGTTTTGAAAATGAACATCATCCAGGTTTTGTCTATAAGTTGGACAAAGCTCTCTATGGTCTAAAACAAGCCCCTAGAGCCTGGTATGACACTCTTACTGATTTCCTTATGAGCAATGGGTATTCCAGAGGTAAAGTGGATACCACACTGTTCATAAAGAAGGTGAATTCTGATATTATGCTTGTTCAAATTTATGTGGATGACATAATATATGGTTCTACTAATGAGCAGTTATGCAAGAATTTTTCACTACTCATGAAATCAAAATATGAAATGAGTATGATGGGAGAACTAACTTTCTTTTTAGGATTGCAGGTTAAACAAACCTCAAATGGTATTTTCATAAATCAAAGAAAGTATACTTTAGATCTTTTGAAAAAGTTTAAATTTGATCAAAGTTCTCCTATCAAAACCTCAATGGCAACCAATGTAAAGTTGGATGCAGATGACAGTGGCAAATCAGTTTCAGTAATAGCTTACAGAGGCATGATTGGGAGCTTGTTGTATTTAACTACTAGTAGACCTGATATTATGTTTGCTACATGTTTATGTGCTAGGTTTCAAGCTGATCCCAAGGAATCACATCTAGCTGTTGTAAAAAGAATCTTCAGATACCTTAAGGGTACACCAGGTTTGGGTCTTTGGTATCCCAAAGACTCAAGCCTTGAACTAACAGGATATTCAGATTCTGATTTTGCAGGCTGCAGGCTAGATAGAAAAAGCACAACAGGTGGGTGTCAACTTCTTAGTGGTAACTTGATAAGTTGGTGTAGCAAGAAGCAGAACTCAGTTTCTACTTCTACTGCTGAAGTTGAGTATATTGCTGCTGGAAGCTGCTGTGGGCAGATTCTGTCGATGCAACGTCAGCTTGAAGACTATGGCCTTGTATATAGGAAGACTACTATTCTGTGTGACAATACAAGTGCCATAGCTATCTCCAACAATCCAGTATTTCATTCCAGAACAAAGCATATTGAGGTCAGACATCACTCCGTCAGGGATAACATCCAGAAAGGTAATGTGGAGGTAAGTTTTATTTCCACAGATGAACAGCTTGCAGACATTTTCACCAAGCCTCTTGATGAAAACAGGTTTAATTATCTTGGCAGCAAGCTGGGAATGTTAAATAAAAGTGACTAAGTGTCCTCTCTGTTCTAAGTTATCATATGTCTCACCCTGTTCAAGTTTCCCAGAACAGCTTAGACAGAACAGGTTATACATGTTCTATACTTAGCCTATTTCTGAAAACTTGAACAGCTTGAGCATATAACAGGTTTGATAATAACAACTTTCACTTCAAATCTGGTCTGATGATGAAACCTCCAACCTGATCACTCTCTCAATCTGTCATATAAGACATTGTCTTGTAACCTGATCAGCTATTGAATAGAACCTGTTCTTACATAGCTGAACAGATTGAATGAACAGCCTGAAGAATGATCAGCTTGTGATGACCCTTCTCAACACAGGTTTGACCAACAGCTTAGACCATCAGTTTTAATTACCTTTCTTCACAATTAAGTTACTTAACTTTTGTTTTTATTTAACTTAATTACTGCGGATAATGTGTGTTTACGTGTGTTAGTGATTAAAAAGGGCTCAAGTGGTCTAACAACCGTTCTGACATGGACAACCGTTCCGTTTTCCATTAACGAACATTTCATATCAACCGCACAAACTTTTCTCTCTCATACCCACTCACATTCAAATCCTATAAATACCCCCTACTGTTTCATCTTCGTCTTCCTCACTACTTCCATAACTTCCAAAGAACCCTAAACCACGACTAAGTGTCCTTTGCTACTTCTTTCACTACTTTCCAAATGGCTCACTGAAATAATCCCTCTCTTCCAGTTTTTGTTGGTAACGATGTGCAAAAATACTCGTCTGTTACCAGAATGCTGACTTTGAAACCTACCAACTACCTTGCAAACCTAACCATCCATAAAAACTATGTGGGAAAAGGCTATGAAGACATGGTGGAGTTTCTGAAGGTTCACCTACTGAACTACGCAATGACTGCATCTCCTGGTGTCCTGTACCAGGAGATGGTTTATGAATTTTGGTATACCTGTTCTTATGACCCTGCTACCAAAATCATAAGGGGAACAATACTCAATGGGACTCAGACCATTGAGATCACTACTCGTCTGATCAGGGAAGCTCTTCATCTCCCTGTGGCTGAAACCTATGATCAGCCACAGCCTGAAGATGAACAGATGAGAAATCTGCTACACTTCTGTGGTGTAGCGGAACCCAAAGTTGGAGCTACTCTATTTAGGATGGATTTGTTTCCAACCTACAGTTTTCTATTTGCCTCAGTGGTCATCTGCTTCAGCAGTAAAGTTGGTTCATTCGACCAACTCAGTCGTGATGAAATTCCAATGGTCCTACAGCTTGTGGATGGGACTACAATCAACATGGCCAGATGGATTTTCATGAACCTAAGAAACCTGGTGCAGTAGGAAACACATCCAGCTGCTGTTCGATATCCCAGGTTTTTAAGTCTTATTTTTTCAAGCACATCTGTGGTGTACAACTTTATAACTCTCAGCCTCTACTTCATACTGTTGCATTCCCTGTGATAGGGAATAGAGTTTTCTATACTCCTGTTCTCCCAAATGAACCTCCTCTGTCCACACAAATGAGGAGGTTGCTAGGATTGGTGGAAGGACCCCCTGTTGTGAGGGTGGATCAAGAGAATGCTCCCAAGGGAAAATCCAAATCTAGGGTCAAGTTTGTTAAAAGGACCCTGGAAACGACTGAAGCTGAGCCTGTCCGCAAGAAGAATAAAACAGTGAAGTCAAAGTCTACCCCATCAGCCTCTGTGGCTGAGGGGGAGCAGACTTCTCACCCTGGTTCATTTGTTGAACCTGAAGCCTCTGTGGCACTTGAGACTATGGAACAAGACATCCCTCTTATTTCTGACCCAGTCTCAAAACCTGTCCAAACAGAATCCCTCCTCTCCTCTCCACAACATCAATCCTCCACCTCATCTCTCAAATCCTACAACAGACGCAATGCCTTTGCCAAAAAGCATCCAACAGCCCATACTAGCCCCTTTGATCCCTCACAACAGGGTTCAGTTGAAAAAGAAGCAACCTCTACTTCCTCTCATATTTTGGGAGCAGCTTCAGCACATTTGGAGCAGGCTCCACTCCAACCAGAGTCTACCCAGAGTCAGCCTAGGCCCTCTGGTTCCTCCCAATAGGAACCAGTTGTACATAAGAAGACTACCACATCAAATATTCCAGCCTCCCAACAGGCTGAGAATATTAAAAGACAGGATTTCACTCCACTGCATACTGAATCCACACAGTCTCCTACCTATACTTCTTCACACCCTGAGTCTGCACGAGGTGCCAAACCTGCTGGATTAGACCATCCAGTAGATCAGCCTCCAACCTCTGCTCCTCATGATACAGCTGTTGAACACCCCACAGCTGCTGAAGGACCAACATCCCAGGCTGATGAACCTCAGGGAACATACCATCCCTTTGGTGAGGGTGCACCTCATATGCTGCAGAGGAAACAACCCCTGGCCTTAATGAAGGTGCTGCAACACAAGCAGCATCTGAAAGGCTACCAACCTCTACCCCTTCTCCTGATGAAGCAGCTACAGCCACTGCTGAAGGACCTATTGACCCCTCCAAGCTGGGCCACATTACTTTTGCCCAGGCTATGGAGCTTCATTCCAGAGTCAGCCTTCCCTGTCCCTCACATCCCCAAACACCTGCCTCATCATCATCACCTCATTCATCCCCATCCACTCAATCCAAACAGTCTACCCATACTCCTCCATCCCCCAAAGATCTTCCTTTGAAGGATCAGCTTTCTTTGCTGACCAACAAAGTTGGCTCTTTGGAAAACTCCATGACTGCTCTCCCATCCATCATCTCAGACTCTGTGTCTACCCAGCTTCAGGGATTCTTTGATTTGTTCAAGAATTCCTTTCCATCCACTCCCCAAACTGACCACACATAACAGCTGCAAAATATCTCCACTTCCCTCTCCTCAATTCTTTCACACCAACAGGACTCCGTGTCCTCCATGACAGCCATATCCCAACAACTGTCAACTCTCCTCACTACTTACACTACTACCCTTCCTACCACACTGGGCAGCCTAAACAGTCTAATAGTCTCTCTATCAAATTCTGTGTCAGCAAACCTTTATGATGTGCATGACTCTCTTGAGTTACATCTTGCACAGCTTCAAAGTTTGCTATTCACAGCTTTTGATAGAGAAAATCTTCTTAAGCTGACCTCTATTGCTAATTCCCAAACATCCTCTCTTCAAACCTGTCTTTCCTAACTTGCAGAGGTAAAGGACAATCTGGCTTTCTTAGTGACTAGCCTGGTTGGCCCCAAACCTGCTGCCAAATCTGTTGCCAAGCCTACTGAATTCGTTTCTCCAGGCAGACCAGGTGTTGAAGGTGCTGGTGCATCTCCTTCAAAGAGGGAGAAGTTGTCTTCCTCAAAGACTATGTCTAAGGGGGAGAAAACGTCTTCTCCTTATAAGGACAAATCAGCATCTGCTGGTCAGGCAGCAGGTGCATCAGGATCAGGTCCAGCAGATGTCTCATATCACACTGAAGCTGCTCAGCCTACTCATGCTAGATCTCCAAACCCTGCACAATCTAAGGGGGAGGAATCCATTCCTGAGGACAGGCCAAGCAGAAGGAGGCATCTGATCTTGGAAGAAGAAGAAGAAGAAGAGGAAGAGACTCGTCAGGCTGTTCAAACTTTAACAGCCAAAGGAAAGGAAAAAGCAGCTTTTGACCCTGACCGCCAGAAAGCAGCAGAGCTAAAGTTTGACAGAGCAAGGGCTAAGGAATGGGTCTTCCGATGGAAAAATATTATGAGTTCAGAGATGAACATCTCAAAGCCCTGGAAAAATTAAGAAAAGAAGAAGCCTCTGCCAAAGCTGCCAGATCCTTTGCACTCAAAGAGGCAAGCAAAATCAAAATGCCTTCTTTAGAGGTGCAAAGGAAATTGCATGAAGCTGCTAAGGAGTCAACAACTGAAAAGGAAGGTGGTAAGGAACAAGGTGCTCCGGTCTCTGTGACCAAGTCAAAACAAGCATCTTCTGCAAGAGCCCAGATACACTTTATCAACTTGGGAAGGAAAAAGTTCTTTGATGTTGCTGATAGAAGACTTGCCAAGGAATCTATTGTCAAAGCTGTGCCCATCTCAAGAAAAGGCAAACAGTGGAAATTGCAAATAACCAGAATGGGTGCAACAGGCCCAGAACTGGAATCTTATGACTACACTGATGTTGCACAAATGGGGTACAGGGAATGGGTTGAGTTGGCAGTTGCCCTGAGCCAGTCTAAGCCTAAAACGGCTAAGACTATCAGGGCATATGTCAAGAAGCTGATGGACAGAGTGAAAGACCTTGGCCTGATCTCAGAAGAACTATCTCAGGGTATCTCTGTGACATACCCCTAAATAAAGGCCAAGAAAAACAAGAAGGATTCAGAGCTGGAGGAACTCCTGGTCTTAATTGAATAAGGTGACTATGAAGTAGAGATCAAGGGAGTTGACTACAGCCTGCCCCAAAGGAATAGAATTTGAAGAAGGCAAGCTGATTGAGGAACCTGAGTTGGGGGCATTTTTTGTAGATCCCCTGACACAGAAGAAGTGCTTTCAAAGAGCATCAGACCTACACAAAGTTGGTCTCAAATAGCTTGTAGCATTCAGACTTGCAAACTCCTTCAGGCAATCCAGCAAGTGGAGAGTAGCCATCTGGGATCAGCTCAGAGGCTTTTATGAAAGAGGGGAGCTTGAACATCCCAATTTTATGTTCCTCAGAGTTGAAATAGAAGACTTTGAGGAAACCAGGGATGAACTTGAAAAAATATTTGAAGAGGGATTGCCACCACCACTGGCATGAAGTCCACCTGCTGTCTGAGTAGGTGAAGAATGGAAGTTGTCAATCTGTTGGACAGGCTTGCCATTATCTGCTCCCAACATCGACAGTCCAAATTGTTGAACTCTCTTGTACATTAGTTGTACTTAGTTGCGTCAGTTGTAACTTTTAATTTTACATCGGTTGTAATATACACTAGTACATTAGTTGTACTTTTGTAAAAACATATGTTGTTTATGTAATCAAAAATCAGTATATATAAACTGTTCTTTTACTTTACTCTATTTTATTTCAGCAAGATGTATTGTAAAATGTATAGTGATTATTGATTAAATCAGCTCAGACTGATTATTGCAAATAGGGGGAGATTGTTAGGAACAAAAAGGCCTCAGTCAAACCTGTTGTACATCTGAGGGGGAGATTTTTAATCAAACCTGTTGATGCACTTGAAGGTATAATTTAAGGTCTGTTTATGACTTATTAAAACCTGAAAAGTGATTTGCCATATCAGCCAAAGCAATTTACCCTGTTGCATTCGTTGCAACAAAGGCAGATTGTCCAAGTTGTTCTGTCTGCTGAACAGGCTGGACATAAACTGTCTATGCCACTCTATTGTGTTGAGCAGCCTACACAGATTCTAAGTATTCTGTTCTTTGTGAACAGAACCTGTTCATTGTGAACAAGCTAAACACTTTATGGAATATGTTTCCAAGTCCTCGTGTATTTTTTTGGCTACAAGATCAGTTTAAAAGTCGAAGACAAAGTGCAAAACAGAAACTGCACTGCCTGCCTACGCTGTTCTGTTACAAGAAGACAAACGGATATCAGAAAAGGGTGAAAGACCTTTTCTTATATCAAAATGGCCTTAGCAAAAGAAGAAAGATGCAAATTTGACATTCCTCTTTTGGTTAAAGCCTTATGGAACAGTGACAAAAAGAAAAAGACAAAGATTCTGCCATATGAAGACAAATCTGCTTTATCAGAATGTGCTATAAAGGTGTCTTTTCTTTTTGGAAAGACATCCCACTATCTCATCTATCCAATGAAGAAGCTTCACTGAGATTCTCAGTGAGAGTATAAAAGGAAGCTTCTAAGGATTGTGAGATATCCAAGAGTGTGAAATCAGATCGTGCATTAAAGTGTGTTTTTCATGCATGCAAGTCTGCTTGAATATAACAGTACGTGTGTCTAAGCTGTTCATACTCAAGCTGTCCATCTATATCTTGTAAAAACAGTGAGTGCATCTAAGTGAGTGTAGTCATTGTATCTAATGTGAGTGTGTCTTAGATTAGTTAAACAACTGTTGTATCTGTCATCTCAGCTTGAACCTTTCCGCAGTCAAGCTTGTTTGTAATTAACACTTGTTGATAATATACACAAACATTGAGAAAAGAGTGTTGAGTTTTAAATTGTTATATTCACCCCCCCCCCCCCCCCCTACGACTTAGAACAATACACTAGGAAAACTTTTTGGGACCTACAACTTGGTATACAGTTGTTCTTTCTCCAACAATTCCAGAATCAGTCTTAAATGTTGCTCGTGCTCATCCTTGTTTCTTGAGTAGATTAAGATGTCATTCATGAGACAATCACGAATTTGTCTAAATAAGGTTTGCACACCCGATATATGAGGTCCATGAATACTGTTGGGGCATTGGTTAACCCAAATGGCATTACTAGGAATTTATGATGACCGTAACGGGATCTGAAGGTTGTCTTTGGAATATCTTCCTTGCGGACTTTAACCTGATGATAACCAGACCTTAGGTCGATCTTTGAATAGAAGCTTGATCCTTGGAGTTGGTCAAACAAGTCATCGATCCTTGGGAGTGGATACCAGTTCTTTATGATTAATCTATTTAGCTCCTGGTAATCGATGCACATTCTGAAGGTTCCATCCTTCTTCTTTACGAACAAAACTGGAGCTCCCCAAAGTGAGGAACTCAGTTTGATAAACCCTTTATCTAAGAGCTACTGTAGCTGGCTGGACGATTCCTACATTACTGATGGGGCTAATTGGTATGGTGCTCGAGCCACTGGTGCAGCACCTGACACTAGGCCGATTTTGAATTTGACTTGCCATGATGGTAGGAGCCCAGGTATGTGTTCTGGAAAAACTTTGGGGTAGTCACAAATAATAGTAAAATATCTTCGAGCCGCTTCTCCTTTGGCTCCTTCTCGGTCATGTGGACTTGGATTATGTTGGTACACCCTATGTGACGATAGCAGTCTAAGTGTGTTAGCATTTTGTCTAAGCGATATTACAAGGTATTGAGTATTAACTAGTGTTTGATATATGTGATCTTGTGTGTTTGATATTATTTGATTGTATGTTTGAACTTGATGTAATGTATTACAAGAAGTTCAAACATAAAGTCCAAAGATTAATTCAAACATAAGTTAAAACATATGTTCAAATAGAAGTTTGTCTTGTGAAATTCGAATTTAGAGCATATTCGAATTTACACATAAGCCAGATTCGAATTTAGTAAAAGTTTGAATTAGGCAAATTCGAATTTGTCAAGGGGACAAATTCGAATGGGCCTTGGGCCTGATTCGAGTTTTGCCCATGACAAACTCGAATGGATCACTATAATTACGGATTAACTCGAATGATTTGTAGACTTTTGCAGAATTCGTGTGTGATTAAGCAGAAGGGCGATCTCGAGTTTATCAGTATTCTTAGAGTGTTTTCGGAGAGAATCATCGCGTAAGTTCGTTCGTATTCGTTCGTACAACGCCGTGGTAGTCTCCGTGTTCGGTGAGTGTGATATATCCGTCAAGCCGCTAATGAGGATTCCGCACTCGTTGGTGTGTGTCGCGTCAAGATAGATCCGTAGTTACAAGACCTTACAAGTGGTATCAGAGCCTAAGGGGTGTTCTTCGTGTTCAAAAGATACATCCTAGGTTTCTTGACGTATTTGGACGGTTATTATCATATTTGTGAGATTTTCGAGCTTATCAAATTGAATTCCGGGAAATACTTTGTTGTAGTTCATGTTTTTGATCAAAATCAATATTTTTACTTGTAAAAATATTGATTTAATCTGAAAAACGTGAAAAACTCGAGGTATTAGCCGTTTTTCGAATTTGCGGCGCTCGACTTTGTTAAGGAGAAATTAGGGTTTGCTCACATTCGAGTTTGACCAAAATACGCTCCTTTCGAATTTCCTTAGAGTTTGCTTCGAATTTGGCCATTTCGAAATTGCTTGGGGATTTTGACTTTCCTCTAAAGTCGAATTCAGGACATTCGAGTTTGCTTGGTTTTCAAATTTAAGTGGGTTTCGAATTTAAGTGGGGTTCGAGTTTAGTAACATTCGACTTTGCCATTAATTTCGAATATCGTTTGATTTCGAACATAATTTCGAATTTAGTTCCAAAACAGTTTAAAATTAATTAGGTTCGAATTTATCCAAATTCGAAAGGATTATTTTAAATTAATAGAATTAAATTAAGGGTTAAGTGTTAATTTAACCATCCAACTTTTAAATTTTTTTCGATTTAGCCATTAAACTATTTTTTGTCTCGATTTAGCCACTAAACCATTTTTTGTATACATATTTAGCCACTAAACTTTTTGTTTTACTGATTTAGCCATTGAAAATTTCCCAATTTGACCACTAAACTATAATATTTTGTTTCGATTTAGCCATTACTTTTATTCATTTTTCCCAAAATAGAACATTAAACAAAGTTTAGTGGTTAAATCAGGATAAAAAATAGTTTAGTGGCTAAATGGGACAAATCTGAAAGTTGGATGGTCAAAATGGTACTTAACCCTTAAATTAATTAAGTTTAAATCAAAAAATATCTGAAACAATGACAAGTCTTCAGAGGTTTATGGAGATGGATCACGAGGTTGGAAAAGCCAATATTCCACCAAAGTTGATGAAACTTGAAGATTATTACTGGTGGAAAGATCGGTTTGCCGACTTCACACGATTTAACGATATGCGCATGTGGATCTTTATCGACGAGGGATACATTCCACCTACAGCTGAGGTAGAAGGACGACAAAAGGTTGTTCCTTATTCTATGATGAAGGATGATGATAAGAAATTGTATGAAGCAGAGAACCGTGCATACGCTATCATTCGGATGGCGTTACCTCAGGACATACTGCACACCTTCCGTAATCAGAAGACAACAAAAGAGCTGTGGGATGCGTTGGAGAAAAGGTGTGAGGGTAACCCGAGGGTTAGAAGGAAACCAATGGAAATGCTCAAGCAACAGTTTGCTATCTTCAAAGCATTGAAGGATGAAAAGCTGGATGAGACTATCACACGTTTCTATCATCTGCTTACTGAGTTAGACAGTCATGACATTGAGTATAGTGACACTGAGAAGAATAATAAGCTTCTGGATGCTTTACCGGCCAAATGGGAGATGTATGTGGCCTTAATTAAGCATGATGAAGATAAATACTATACTCTGACTCTAGAGAATGTTGTGGGAATGCTGAGGGCATATGATTTCGAGTTACTGAAGAAGGAGTCGGATTTTGATCAAGTTCAAGATCCTGCAATGTACTTCGGGAAATCAAAACCTTCAGTGGCAGCTGAAATGAAGACAACTACAGCCTTCTTCTCGGGAGAAACGTCGTCACCGGCTGAGACTAAAGACTCACAGAGTAGGGCTTTCTTAGGGTTCGCTAGACCAGAAGAAAAGCAGCAGCATCAGGGTACTCCGGCATCTACATCTCAAGTATTTTCTAAGATGCCTATGAGCGCAAAATCGGCTGAAGACCATCTGAATCTGTTGGCTTCATTCTTGGCCGCTTACGGCAATTGCGTTCAAGGCAAAATTAACGATCCTGCGCTTTGGGATGAGGATTATGATCAGGTAGACCCTGATGATCTTGAAGAGATGGATCTGCAATGGCAACTGGCCATGGTAACTCAGAGAGTTAAGAGGTTCATCAAGAGGACGGGTAGAAATCTTAATATGAGTAACAACAAGATTGGATTCGATAAGTCCAAGGTAAAATGTTACAACTATCAGGGGTTAGGACACTTCGCTAGAGAGTGTCAGAGACCGAAGGTAGAGAATTACCACGGACAGTATCAGAATCAACAGGGACAATATCAGAATCAATCGCAAGGGCGATATCTACCAAGTCTTTCTACCAGTCTAGCAAATATAGCTGGTCTGTTATCCAATGTCACATCTGACAGACAGCTAGATGGCACTTATGACTGGAGTACACATCCAGAATCGAATGCTAGAGCCTTTATGGCTGAAGTTACTGAGACTGGAAGTGAAGGGGCAGAGGAAATTACAAGGGACAGCAGTCAGAATGAAAGCAGTCCGATGTGGGTAGAGAAGTCAAATGATCAGACAATTCTGGAGTTTGCCGCTCAGATGGCCAACGTGGAATCCGATCATACCAAGGTAAGTCTGAACTTTTCTCTTTTCCGTGATATATGTGTTTTATGTGTTACATCTAACGATAGGTTGAATTTAGTACTAGAATCACATCAATCTATATCTGCTCAAAATGAATCGTTAAAATCAGATAATGCTAGCTTAGTAGATATAAAGCAAGATCTTAGGGATAAGCTCAAGGCTGATGCACAGGATGTTATAGTTCTAAAGGACAAACTGAGCGAACAGTGTGTTAGGTTAGAACTCATGTATGAACATGTTGAGGCATTAACCAAGGAGCTGAAAACCAAAGACATAGAGCTAGCTGAATCTAAGGGAAAGGTAGCTGAGGTAAATAGTAAACTTGAAAAGTTTAGGAACTCATCTCTTAACCTAAGGAAAATTTTAGATGCACAACGTCAATCTAAAAAGCCTGTAGGTCAAGGATATCATGAGAGTCCTCCACCTTTCAATGACAATTATGTACCCCAACCTCAGGAGAAAACTGAGAAATCGGTTGACTCAGAGGAATTACCGGAACCAGTGTCTGAAACTGTTAAGGAGAATGAAACTAAGGTAACTGATACTAATATCAAGATCAAGAAAGTTAAATTTGTGCCATCCTCTAGTGATAAACCAGTAGGACAACACAAAATTGACTTTAATGATCAAGATGATGAACCAGTCGCTATAGTTGAACAAAAAGAGCCAGACACTAGTGAGACACCAAAATCAAAGGGCACACACAAAAAGTCAATTGATAAAATGTCTTGCTTTAGATGTCACGAAAGGGGGCATGTTGCTTCTAAATGTCCGCATAGGAAAGTAGATACTACACCTAAGACGGGAAAGCTAGAACAATCTAAGCCTTCTACAAGTGTTGCAAGCACTAGTAGTTCTCAGAATACCGGAAGACTGTGCAAGCTACACCAAAATCTACTGTGAAACAAATACCGGTGTTAGGTCGACCGAAAGAAGTGATTAGGACTAATTCACCAAATCGAGTCGTTAATCAATCTAGGTCTGGACCGCAACAGACCTATAGGAGTACCACACCAAGCAGAGCTTACACTCCGGTTAGGTCACATACACCTGTAAGACAACAAACACCAGGTAGAGCTCAGGGATATCAGTCCGACATGCATTATAATCGTAATTATTCAAGAGCTCTACAGCAAATGCCTACACAAAGGCAAAGAGTGAATTCAAATCACTCGGCACCACAACAGACTCCAGTTCAAAGACCCAATGTCACATCCTTGCTTTAAACATTCTTGCTTAATCCCAGGGTTAATTAACAATTGCCATAAACATAATAATAAGTCTAAAGCTTGCATGAATCTAAATAAAGATTACAATAAGTCATGCACTATACGTACTACAAGGTTACAGTACTAAATTGCTATTACATCACAATATAATTAAAGGCAGCTACCCAGATCCCAAAGCAGCTCAATACTATACCACAAGCTGAATAGTGAGGTAAGTCCTCTGGGTTGATCAGAAAATAGACCTAAGTAGATGGTCCAGCTTGCTCTTTACCTTTTCCTGTAAAAAAAATTGTGAGTAGCAACTGTAAGCTAATTGCTTAGTGAGTAAACAGATATTCATGAATGCATGTAAAATGTGTGGTGAAAGTGCCTACAAAGGCTGTTATGCTTGCTTGCTTGCTTAATACCCAGAAAGAATGTTTGCACAATTGAGACATTTCACGCAGAAAGGAGATGCCACCACTAGGGGTTACCGCTTTCGATGATCAGACGGTGATACGGGGCTAGCTACCCGCATAATGCTTGGGATAGTGGTGAGCATCAGAATTACTTGCTTGCTAAGTGTAAAGCTTATGAAATGCACAAAGAAACGCTCAAACAAAGCTTGCTGTATAGTATGCAGAATAATAAGCAGATAGCAAATAAGTATGCACATTAATAGATCAGATGTAAGATCCGGCTAAGCTGGGCATCACCTTTACCACAATGTACGCCTTCACTCACAAAAGTCTATTGAATTCCAAAGAAATCATATAGAAGCAATTTACGTCTCAATTTCATATAAAACATGTAAACAAGAATAACTGTTACTCACTAAGCAATTAGCTTACAGTTGCTACTCATAATTTTTTTTACAGGAAAAGGTAAAGAGCAAGCTGGACCATCTGCTTAGGTCTATTTTCTGATCAACCCAGAGGACTTACCTCACTATTCAGCTTGTGGTATAGTATTGAGCTGCTTTGGGATCTGGGTAGCTGCCTTTAATTATATTGTGATGTAATAGAAATTTAGTACTGTAAGCTTGTAGCACATGTAGTGCATGACTTATTGTAATCTTTATTTAGATTCATGGAAGCTCTAGACTTATTATTATGTTTATGGCAATTGTTAATTATTCCTGGGATTAAGCAAGCATGTTTAAAGCAAGGATGTTGAAAACCGTATACCGAAACCCTTGTTATCTATATAGAAACCTACCTAAACTATATATATGTATGTACCGAGACCATGAATTGAAAAGGACCGAGACCCAAAGACAAATACCGAAACCTCTATAAGGTTTCGGTAATCCCATATATACCGAGACTCTCAATACCGAAACCTTCCTAAGGTTTCGTTACATTCTACTGAAGCTGTGAATCTTCTACTGAAACTAATGAAGG
>JAANYP010008079.1:0-52500 GCA_020465985.1 Centrapalus pauciflorus
CAAATCCGTCCAAAACTAGATCCTCTCCCCTACCCCACAAGCACCCCCTCTCAAGCCATCCATCCAACGGCAACATCACTAGCCACAAAAGAAAACCAGCCCACAAATAATACTCACCTCCTCTGTTTCCCCCTCTTCAAACACGTGGGTTCAGTTGACAAAAGAAGAAACCCTCAGCTCAGCTGGCCTCCTATTTTGGGAGCAGGTCAGCTAATTTGAGCCTGCTTCATCCACTCGGAGGCCTACCAATGCCGTCAGCCTATAGACCCTCTGTTTCCCTCCAACAGGAACCAGTTGGGACATAGACGGTGATGAGACTCCCACGATCAAAGATTGCCAGTCTGCACCAAAAGGCTGAGGCTATGAAAGACAGATGCCCTTTCCCACCCATACTTGGTTCCACACTGTCCCCACTCATACTCATCAACAATCCGATGAGAGCGTCACGAGGTGTGAACACCTGCTTGAGATAGACCAATCGATCAGCTCAGTCAATCTTCTGCTCCCGCATGAGACAACGTTCCATACACAAAGTTTCTGCTGGGGACCAACGACACCATCAAGCTGATGAACCGCAGGGAATCATACCACCCTCTGGTAGGGTCTGCGCCCTTATGCACTTCCATCACAGATTGTCACCACTCTGCTGATTTTGAAATGCATCAACCCATCTCCCAATGATGCAGGTGCCTTTAGACCAAGGCACTGCAGGAGGGAACCAACACTGTCTTCATGAGGGTGTTGCAACCACAGCAGCATCAAAATGCCCCAACATCATCCCCTTTCCTGGTGATTTCAGCTACTCGTGTGCGTAGGACCTCTTTGACATCCCTCCAACCTGGCATCTGTACTTTTGCCAACGGCTATGGAGCTTCTTGGTCCCAAGTCCCCTCCCTCTGCCATACACATCCTCAAACAACCACCTCTATCCATCATCTCTCCATTCTGACCCCCACTCCAACAATGCACCATACATACCACCATCTCCCAAAGACCTGCCTTTGAAGGATCAGCTTTCTTTGTTCTGAGCCAACAAAGTTATGCTTTGGAAAACAACCTGCACTCCCTACATCCACATCTCAGACTCTGTGTCCTGAGACAGCTCAGGCTTCTTTGTTTGTTCAAATAGAATCCTTCCCAGTCCATTCCCAATACTGATAACTCTTCACAGCTGATTGCAACTCACTGCACATCGTGCAAACTGTATCCAACATTCCTCTTCGATCCTCTCCTTACAGCAGACTCTGTCCTCTTTATGGCCAGCCATTTCACAACAGCTGGGTCATTCTCCTCCTTCTTTTGCCCGAAATAACCTTCTTCAACACATGGCCCTGGAACACATCTTTATTGGCTCTCATCAAATACTGTGTCCCCCAAGCACCTTGCTGATTGCAAGATAGATACTCTTGAAGTTCATCTCTGCAAAGCTTCAACAGTATGTTGTTCAAAGATTTGAGTAGTAGAAACATTGTTAAGCTGACACTCACCTTCTTGCTGATTCCTAGAACCAAACCCTCTTCTCTTCCGGCCTGTCTTTCCCACGCTTTGATGAGTTTAGGGACAACCTGGCTTCTTAGTTGACAAGCCTGATTTGCCCCACAAACCTGCTCGAGCCCAAAAACTGACTGGTGAAGCCTGCTGCCTTTGTAATCTTCAGGCAGACAGTATTTTGTCATGTGTTGAAGGTGCTTTTTTCCTCTCCTTCCAAAGGGGGAAGAAGTCATCTTGCCTCGAAGACTAAGGTCTAAGGGGGAGAAAACCTCTTCTCCTAAGGAGAAAGCAGTACCTACAAACTCCACTGGTTCAACCAGCAGGGACATCTACAGGTACAGGCTAAGTGCCTCTCACGGCTTATGCCTACTCAGGCTGTCTCTCAAACCCTGCTCAGTTAAGGGGGAGGAAGTCATTCCTGAGGACATGCCTAGCAGTAAAACAGGGGCACTTAATTCTAACTGAAGAAAGAAGAATTCTTGAGGCTGCTGTCACTACAGCAGCAGCTAAAGGGAAAAAGAAAAAGCAGCCATGATCACAACAGCAAAGAAAGCAAGCTGATCTTAAGTTTCACAAAGCCAGGGCTAAAGAGATGGTGTCTTCCTATGCACCAGTACTTTAGTTTAGAGAAGAACCATCTCAAGCTCTGGAGGAAATTGAGGAAAAAGAAGGACAGAATCTGCTAAAGCGGCTAAATCTTTTTGCACTCCAAGAAGCAAAAGAAAAATAAAACACTGTCTACCTTGGCGGTGCAAAACGAAATTAATGGAAGCTGCCAAGGTATCAGCAGGAGAAAAGGAAGACACAGGAGGAGAAAAAAGCACAGGGGTGCTCAGCTCTTGCTGACCAAGACTTCAAGTACCCTCTGCCAGCAGCAAAATTCCACTTTGACAACTTTGCTGAAGAAAGAAATTTCATGATGTTGCCACTAGAAGGCTTGCCAAGGAAGCGATGTCAAAAAGCTGTCCCATTTCAAGAAAATAGGCACCCAGAGGAAGCTGCAGCCTCACCCGGATGGGTGCAACAGGCTGAAATGGAAACATCCTCCGATCACACGTGATGTTGCACGATGCGGGATTACAGGGAATGGGTGGAACTGGCAGTTTGCCCTGCAGCCAGTCTAAGTCAGAAACGGCTTAAAGACTATCAGGGCATACATCCAAGAATGCTGGATGGAGGAGAGTAAGTGAGCGTGGGCCTGATTCCAAAAGTGCGAAAGTAAAGAGGGTCGTCTCTGTGACATCCCCCAAATAAAGGCCAGAAGGACAAAGAAGGATTACAGAGCTGGAAGAAACTCCTTATTATGATTGCAAACAGGAGATATGCTGTGGAAATTAAAGGCGTTGACCACAGCCTGCCTGAAGGAGTAGAATTTGAAGATGGCAAAGTGATTGACAGAGCATGATGTTAGGGGCCATTTTGTAGATCCTTATCTCAGAAGCAATTAGGTTTTAAAGAGCTTCAGACCTACACAAAGTTGGTCTTAAGCAGCTTGCAGCCTCAGAATTGCCACCTCCTTCCTAGACAGTCCAGCTTATGGACGTGAGCAGCCATCCGGGATGAGCTGTAAACGGTTTCTTATGGAAAAGACGTTGAGCTTCAAGATTCTAAACTTTATGTTTCTCAGAGTTTGAAATTAAGAAAGAAATGAAGAAACAAGGTGAAGACGAACTTGAAAGAACGATTAATTGAAGGGATTGCCACCTCCATTGTTAATGAAGTCCATCTACAATTGGGTAGGTGAAGAATGGAAGCTGTCCATCAGTTTGGACAGGCTTGCCATTATCTGCTCCCAACTCAAACAGTCCAAACCATCTTGTACATTAGTTGTACATCCTGTACATTAGTTGTACATCATTACATAAGTTGTAATTTGCTTTTACATTAGTTGTTAAAAGACTATTAGTTACATTAGTTGTTATCTTGTAAGAACATGTGTTTTTCTAGTTGTAGTCGAGAATCAGTTTGTTTATATAATATAAACTGATCCTTTTACTTTACTGTAATGTTTGTAATTTTATTTCAGCAACATGTTTACTGTAAAACTATTAGTGATTTTTTGTTAAGACCAGCTTGGACTGGTTATTTCAAATATGGGGGCGGAGATTGTTAGGCACAAAAAGCGCCTCAGTCAAACCTGTTCTACATCTGAGTGGGAGATTTATAATCAAACCTGTTGATGCGATTTGAAGGTTGAATTTTAAGGCCTTTCATGCCTTATTGAAACCTGAAAATGATTTGCAATATCAGTCTAAAGCTGTTTCTTATGTTGCATGTGTTGCAACTAAGATAGTTTGTCCAAGCTGCTCTGTCTGCTGAACAGGCTGCACATAAACTGTCTACGCCTCTCTACACTGTGAGCAGCTTGGGCAATTTTAAAGTGTTCTGTCTTTGTGAACAGAACCTGTTCTTTGTGAAACAGTGCACTAAACACTTTTATGGAATAGTTTCCAAGCTCATGTATTGTTTTTTACTACAAGATCAGTTTACAAAGTCGGAGACAAGTGGAAAACAGAACTGCTCAGCCTGCCAAGCTGTTCTGTAACATGAAGACAAAAGGTTATTTGAAAAAGGGTGACAGACCTTTTTCTCTATATCAAAATAGGCCTTTTACAAGAAGAAAAGACGCAAAGTTGACATCCTAAATTAGTTAAAGGCAATGCAACAGTAGACAAAGTAAAAAGACAAAAGTTCTGCACATATGAAGACAAGTCTGCTTTTCAGAAAAGTGCAGAAAAGGTTATGTTGTCTTTTCAACAAGGCTTCTCTTTTTTCATTCCGTCCAATGAAGATGTTTCTCTTAGATCCTCTAGGTGAGTATAAAATGAAGCTTCTAAGGACAGAAAGAAGTGTGAAGAAAGCTAAGTGCTGAAGCCCAAGAGTGAACGTGCAAGTGTGATTTTCATGCATGCAAACCTTCTGTGTAAACCAGCATCTGTGTGTATAAGCTGTTTTACATAAGCCGTTCCTTTAAGTCTTGTAAAATACAGTGAGTGCTTCTTAGTGAGTGTATTCATTGTATACTAGTTTGAGTCTGTCTTAGACTAGTAAGCATACTGTTGTATCTGTCATCTCAGCTTGAACTATTCCGCATTCAAGCTTGTTTGTAATTAACAAATTGTTGATAATACATACAAACATTGAGAAAAGAGTGTCTAGTTTTTAAATTGTTGTATTCACCCCCCCTCTACAGCTTATAACTATATACTTTGGAAACCTCTCGGGACCTACAAAAGGACACTTAGTCGATTTTTAGGGTTCTTAAGGATTTCTGGAAATGATGAGGAAGACGAAGATGAAATAGTGGTTTGGTATTTATAGGATTTGAATGTGAGTGTGTATGAGAGAGAAGGTTTGGGCGGTTCGATTTGAAATGTTAGTTAACGGAAAATGGAACGGTTGTCCATGTCAGAAACATTTGTCAGACCACTTGACCTTTTTAATCACTAACACACGTAACCCACATTATCCGCAATAATTAAGTTAAATAAAACATAAATTAAGTAACTTAAGTTTGAAGAAAGGTAATTAAAACTGTTGGTCCAAGCTGTTGGTCAAACCTGTGATAAGTTGGGTCAACACACGCTGTTCAGTCTTCAAGCTGTTCATTCCTCAAACTGTGCCTTCAGCCTGCTCTCTTTTGTAAGAACAGGTTGTGTTCAATAGTTGAACAGGTTACAAGACAATGGCTTGTAAGACAGTGTGAAGAAGTGAACAGGTTGAAGATTGGACCATCAGAGCAGGCTGGACGAATAAACTGTTTTTGTTCAGCCTGTTGTATGCTCAAGCTGTTCAAGTTTTTCAGACAAATGACTAAGTACAGAACATGTATAACCTGTTCTGCCTAAGCTGTTCAGAGAAACTTGAGCAGTGTGAAACACACAAATTCTTAGACCTTTGAGAAACACTTAGTCACTCTTGTTTAACATGCCCAGCTTGCTGACAAGGTAGTTAAACCTTGTTTCATCCAGAGGTTTAGTGAAAATGTCTGCAAGCTGTTCATTTGTTGAAATAAAACTTACCTCCACATTACCTTTCTGAATGTGATCTCTGATGAAGTGATGTCTGACTTCAATATGCTTTGTTCTTGAATGAAATACTGGATTGTTGGAGATGGCTATGGCACTTGTATTATCACACAGAATAGGAGTTTTCCTATACACAAGGCCATAATCTTCAAGCTGATTGCATCCACAGAATCTGCCCACAGCAGCTTCCAGCAGCAATGTACTCAGCTTCAGCAGTAGAAGTGGACACTGAGTTCAGCTTCTTGCTACTCCAACTAATCAACTTTCCACCAAAGAGTTGACATCCACCTGTTGTGCTTTTCCTATCTAACCTGCAGCCTGCAAAGTCAGAATCTGAATAGCATGTTAGTTCAAGGCTGGAATCTTTGGGATACCAAAGACCCAAACCTGGTGTACCCTTCAGGTATCTGAAGATTCTTTTAACAGCAGCTAGATGAGATTCCTTTGGATCAGCTTCGAACCTAGCACACAAACAGGTAGCAAACATAATATCAGGTCTACTAGCAGTTAAGTATAGCAAGCTCCCAATCATGCCTCTGTAAGCTGTTGCTGAAACAGCTTTGCCACTGGCATCAGCATCCAATTTTACATTGGTTGCCATTGGGGTTTTAATAGGATAACTTTGATCAAATTTGAACTTTTTCAAAAGATCTAAAGTGTACTTTCTTTGATTTATAAAAATTCCAGTTGAGGTTTGTTTAACCTGTAATCCTAAAAAGAAAGTTAGTTCTCCCATCATACTCATCTCATACTTGGATTTCATGAGTAATGAAAAATTCTTGCACAACTGCTCATTAGTAGAACCAAATATTATGTCATCCACATAAATTTGAACAAGCATAATGTCGGATTTCACCTTCTTTATGAACAGTGTAGTATCCACTTTACCTCTGGAATACCCATTGCTCATAAGGAAATCAGTAAGAGTGTCATACCAGGCTCTAGGTGCTTGTTTGAGACCATAGAGAGCTTTGTCCAACTTATAGACAAAACCTGGATGTTGTTCATTTTCAAAACCTGGAGGCTGCTTGACATAAACTTCTTCTTGCAGCTTCCCATTCAAAAATGCACTCTTCACATCCATTTGAAATACCTTGATGCTCTTATGAGCAGCGTAGGCTAGATACAAACGAATTGCTTCTAGCCTAGCCACAGGAGCAAATGTTTCATCATAATCAATTCCTTCCTCCTGTCTGTAGCCCTGAGCAACCAGTCTTGCCTTATTTCTAATGACATGACCTTGCTCATCCATCTTATTCCTGAAAACCCATTTAGTGCCAATTATAGTTTTACCTTTAGGAGCAGGGACCAGCTTCCATACATTGTTTATTTCAAACTGATTAAGCTCTTCTTGCATGGCAGTGATCCAATTGACATCTTTTAGTGCTTCATCAACCTTCTTTGGCTCCATCAGTGAAACAAAATTAGAGAACATACAAAAGTTCCCTAAGCTGTCCCACCTTGTTTGTATCCCTTTGTTGATGTCACCAATTATTTGATCATTGGGGTGACACCTGATCCACTTAGGATCATTTTTCAATGATGATTCACCTGAGTTGTTAACATCTTCAGCAGGTCCTGTTGAACAGCTCTCAAGATTTTCAGACACACTGTTGTCTTGAGCCTGTTCACTTGTTGAACATGTCTGACCACTGTTGAACATATCAGCAGAGGAACTGGGAAAATCAGCATTGATAGGTTTTGGACATGCAGTTGAAATTAAGTCAGTACATTTATTCGCACAGGGTGTATTGACATAATCATCATCATGTCCATCATGATTAACAAGTTCCACATTGGGTGTAGTGGAAGCTTTTGAGTCCTCTTCATTGTTTGAATGCATCAGATCATCAAAGTTAAGTTCTCCTGAAACTAATTCTGGAACAGCTTTGGTGGAAGCATTCTTGGACTCTTCAAAGGTGACATTGATAGATTCATCTATCACCTTTCTTTTGTTGTTGTATACTCTGTAGGCTTTGGAGATAGCGGAGTAGCCAACAAACACACCTTCATCAGCTTTAGGTTCAAACTTTGACAGCTGGTCCCTTTGATTCAGAATGAAACAGGGACATCCAAACACATGGAAATAACTTACATTTGGCTTCCTCCCTTTGAGCAGCTCATAGGGAGTCTTGTTGAATCTTTTCACCACTAAGGATCTGTTTTGGGTGAAGCAGGCAGTGTTAACAGCTTCAGCCCAAAATGATGAAGGTAAACCTGATGCACACAGCATGGTTCTGGCAGCTTCAATGAGAGTTCGGTTTCTCATTTTAGCAACTCCATTTTGTTGAGGAGTTCTTACAGCTGAAAAGTTTTGAGTGATTCCTTTCTCTTCACAGAAGTCTTCAAGAGTACTGTTTCTGAACTCAGTACCATGATCACTTCTAAGCTGCTTTACTTGGGCAGAGTTCAGCATTTCCATCTTTTTGACAAATCCAATAATCTCTCTAGCAGCCTCTCCTTTGCTCTTTAGAAAGATCACCCATGTGTACCTGGAGAACTCATCAACCATTACTAGAGTGTATCTTCTTCCTCCTAGACTTGGGACATTAACAGGTCCAAACAAGTCCATATGGATTAAGAAGAGTGGAGTATCAATAGAGAAATTATGTTTGGATTTAAAAGATGTTTTCCTCTGCTTGCCTTTCTCACAAGCTGTGCATAATCTATCCTTAGCAAAAGTCATAGAAGGCAAACCTGTCACCAACTCTTTCTTATAGAGTTTGTTGATGTTCTTGAAGTTCAGATGTGACAGTCTTCTGTGCCATTGCCAGTTTAGATCAGCATTTGTTCTTGTGAGAAAACAGGTTTCAGTTGTGGGGTCAGCAGAATGCATATCCACAACATATACACCTTTCTTCCGTTGAGCACATAGCACTACTTTGCCTTTGGGATCCAATATGTAACCCAGGTGCTCATCAAAGTTAACCTTGTAGCCAGCATCACACATTTGGCTTATGCTGACAAGGTTATGTTTTAGCCCAACCACATAGGCTACTCTTTTGAACACTGCAGCACCAGCTTTAAGAGTTCCATATCCCTCAGTGGATCCCTGTACATTGTCACCAAATGTGACTTTTGGCCCTTTTTCAGGCCTGAGATCACTCAGCAATTCTTTACAACCTGTCATGTGCCCTGAGCAGCCACTGTCCAAGTACCAGACCTGGGAAGGTTGTTTTTCCTGTAGAGTGATAAGAGAATTATTAGTCATTTTTAGGGGAACTCATCACAGAGATGAGTTCTCCTACTTCATCAACATTTGTTGATGGACTTGAAATATCCACACTAATATTCCCTATTTGAATGGTATCAGCTTGAATACCACTCTCAGTGACTGTGACATTTCCAACACTGCTTGTGACAGCTGTTATGGAAACAACAGAGTCAACAGGCCTCATGCCCTCAGATTCAGGACAATCCTTGGCCAGATGTGTCTTCTTTCCACATTTGTAACATTTTCTCTTTTTAGGATTTTTGGAAGAAGATCTTTCAGAAACACATTCTGAGCTATTTTTGTTGATTCTATCAGCAGATTTAGCAATTTTATTATTTTTTGATGAATCAACAGCTTGAGTGGATAGTTCAATAACCACAGCTTTGGCTGCCTCTTCTTTCCTCTTTTTAGGAGGACAGATGTCAAAGACAGGGAGCTTGATTGGCTTTTGAGCTTCCACAGGTTTGGGAAACTTATTCCCAATTATCTCAGTTCGAGCAATGGCTTTGTCTTTGCCCCTACTGGATTGTGATTTATGCTGCTTATCAGCATACTCACTGTGTCTGGTTTTGAAAGACTTATTCTTATTTAAATCCAGTTTACCACTATGATTTGAAAACTTATTTGAAATCACAGCAGTTTTGTTTTCAACATGAGACTTACCCTTGTTGAAAACAGACTGCTTACCTTTTGAAAACTTGTTTTCAAAGTGTTTAGCATCAAAAGGATTAACATGCTTTTTACCATCAGCTTTGGACTCAGAACCTGTTTTGTCAACAGGTTTAGTATCCACAACTTCAGTTTGGACGTGTTTTCCTTTCTTTTGCTTGTGTGAACCAGCAGAGCACTTAGCAGACTGACTTGATGGAGAACAAATTCCAACATCAGCTTTTGAGTTAAATTCACACAAGCTGTCAGTGTTTTGAGGCCTGACAAACCTATTTGTTGAGATTAGTTTACCATTCACATTTTGAATGAATGTGTTTGGAAGTTCACCAAGAGTGGATAAATCTTCTTTCAGATTATTGATCTCAACAATGGAAGCTGCTGTGTCAAGATCCCCTCCAAGATAGGCTTGGATTTGTGCAGGGATCTGTTGACTTATACAATGGCTGACTTTTTGTGCAGATTGGCATCAAGAGTCAACTATCTTTTGAAGCTTAGCATGCTTTATATCTGTTTCTCTCTTTTCTTCCAGTAAAATAGAGTTGGTGTGTTTTAATTCATCAAGCTCAGTTTCCAACTTATGAAAACTGTCCAGTTTACTGGATTTAGTTTTAAGATCAGTTTTAAGTTTAGAGATTTCAGATAGTAAAGCATCATGCTTCTCAACAGCAGCTTTTAGATCAACAAGCATATATTCAAACATTTTAACTTTTTCTTCAGATCTGTAAGCCATAAAATTTTGTACCTTATACATCATAGTAGGATTCCAGTTCTCTAAACTGCTGAAGGCTTCAGCTTCAGCCATATCTTGTTTGAAGCTGCTTGTTGATGGGACATCAGTGTTGGCCATCAGACATTGATTATCTTCTTCATCAGATGATGAATCAGATTCCTCCCAATCACAAGTCTCTGCCATGAGTCCCTTTTTGCGGTTAGAACCCACTGAGTTTTCCAACTTCCTCAGCTTAGCCATGGCCATAAGGTACTTAACCCTATAACCATCATCCTTGTTTGTCTTGTATAGTTTGGATGACTGACCAACAGCTTTTGACACACAGTCAGCAGCTATATGGCCAGTTTTGCCACATTTGAAGCACTCAGCCTTGGATTTATCAAATGCCTTCTTTTTGCCAGCACCTGAACTTCCTTGCAGCATGTTTCTTCCAAACCTTTTCTTGTTGAACCTTTTGACAAGCATAGCTATCATTTGCTCA
Source organism: Centrapalus pauciflorus (assembly GCA_020465985.1). Lineage (NCBI taxonomy): Eukaryota > Viridiplantae > Streptophyta > Magnoliopsida > Asterales > Asteraceae > Centrapalus > Centrapalus pauciflorus. The sequence goes on from JAANYP010008079.1 coordinate 10,614, forward strand.
TCATCTTGTTCAGCAAGATCTGCAGTATCTTCTTCATCTGACACTTCCTCCTTGTCATCATCCTGTTGATCAGGTTGAGTGAACACATCACTCACCTGATTTACAGGCTGTCTCACATTAGCCACAAAGGCTGCACCTCTTTTGGACATTTCCAAGGCATTTCTCTTTTGTTGCCTTGATTGTTCATCATTCAGTAAGGATCCATACAGATTGACTAGATCCATACTTCTGATAGTACCTGAGTTCCTTAGAATTGTTGAGAAGTAGTTCCACTCTTCAGGTAGAATGTACAGAAATTTATTCACAAGGGTGAGACTATCCTTAGTGATCCCAACAGCTTTGAGATCATTCACTAAAGCAGTAAACCTGGTGTAGGTTTCAGTGAGAGTCTCCTTTGGTTTAGCAAAGAAAAGTTCATACTTTCTAACAAGATTGTTGATCCTGTTGTCCAGTGTGATTGTGGGTCCATCATAGACAGTACACAAAGTATCCCACATTTCTTTTGCTGTCTTCATTTTCTCAACCTGTTTGAACACATCATCAGGAAGAGAAATGACCAGATTGTTTCTGGCCTTTGCATCCAGAGCCACCAGTCTCTTGTCTTCATCAGACCATTGAGCTTTAGCTTTCTCAAAGGTCCTGATTTCAGGAGCAGCTCCTTCAACCGCTGGAGTTATGGTAGTAACAAAGGTTGGCACATAGGGACCCTCCATCACTATCTCTGGCAGTTGTACATCCAGATTCTCTAAATAGAGCATCATTCTGCACTTCCAACCAGAGAAGTTTTGATGATTAAATTTTGGAGGTTTGCCCATAGAGCCATTGTCATAGTAAGAAGAATTTGCAGCACTGTTGTCCATGGAAACTAGGGAGAATGAGAGATCTAGAATGACACACACTCTGACCTACTCTGATACCAGTTGTAGGTCCCGAGAGGTTCCCAAAGTGTATAGCTTTAAGCTGTAGAGGGGGGGTGAATACAGCAATTTAAAAACTACACACTATTTTCTCAATGTTTGTATGTATTATCAACAATTTGTTAATTACAAACAAGCTTGAATGCGGAATAGTTCAAGCTGAGATGACAGATACAACAGTATGTTCACTAGTCTAAGACAAACTCAAACTAGTATACAATGAATACACTCACTAAGAAGCACTCACTGTGTTTACAAGACTCAGATGAACAGCTTATGTAGAACAACTTAGACACAAAGAAACTGTATTACACAATCTGACTTGCGTGCATGAAAAACACACTTGCACGTGCACTCTTGATTTCAGCACTTAGCTTTCTTCACTTCTTTCTGTCCTTAGAAGCTTCCTTTTATACTTACTCAGAGGATCTAAGAGAAACATCTTCATTGGACGGAATGAAAAGGAGAAGTCTTGTTGAAAAGACAACATAACCTTTTCTGCACTTTTCTGAAAAGCAGACTTGCTTTTACATGTGCAGAACTTTTGTCTTTTTACTTTGTTTACTGTTGCATTGCCTTTAACTAATTTAGGAATGTCAACTTTGCGTTTTTCTTCCTTGTAAAGGCCTATTTTGATATAAGAAAAAGGTCTGTCACCCTTTTTCAAATAACCTTTTGTCTTCATGTTACAGAACAGCTTGGACAGGCTGAGCAGTTCTGTTTTCCACTTTGTCTTCGACTTCGTAAACTGATCTTGTAGTCAACAACAATACATGATGACTTGGAAACTTATTCCATAAAGTGTTTAGCCTGTTCACAAAGAACAGGTTCTGTTCACAAAGAACAGAACACTTTAAAAGTGCCCAAGCTGCTCACCAGTGTAGAGCAGCGTAGACAGTTTATGTCCAGCCTGTTCAGCAGACAGAACAGCTTGGACAAACTGTCTTAGTTGCAACACATGCAACACATAGAACAGCTCGTGACTAATATTGCAAATCATTTTCAGGCTTTAATAAGGCATATAACAGGCCTTAACTTTAACCTTCAAACGCATCAACAGGTTTGATTATAAATCTCCCCCTCAGATGTAGAACAGGTTTGACTGAGGCCTTTTTGTGCCTAACAGAATCATCTTTGACTTTCTCGCAAAAATATTCTGTTAGTATAGGTCGTCATTTTCAAAGTACTTTTGACTAGTTTTAACTTTATTTTTATTTTTTTATTTTATTTATTTTCGTTTATTTTATTTTATTTTATTTTAAGTAGGATAAAGGTCAAAGGTACTAGGATGTATTCTAGTTGGAAAAACAAAATTTGCGTGATAATCAGTTGCTAAAAGTGAAGAGTTCCGTGATGAGTTTAAAAGGTTCAATATTGTTCAAAGTTTTTCAAAACTTAAGATAAGTTGAAAAAGTTGAAAATTGTTCAAGTTTTTTCAAAACTTACGATGTTGTGAGTGTTTAACGAGGATACGACTGTTTCTCTCAAACTTAATTCTAGTGTTTGGTTTACGTTCTAAACCATCAAAGAATGTAAGTAAGGAGAATTTCATTGCATTTTTCCCGTTGAATAATGGTTTTTAATGTCCTACTAACATATTATGACTTGTTTCATGTGTTGATTAAGTCTATACAGTGTTAGAATTGGAGTTTTTACAGAATTACAGATTCTTTAACTGACAAAGGCGATTCGTGAACTTCAACATCTTAATGCCCAGTTGGATCAGACGAAGACTGATCAGCAGCAGCAGATTGCAAATCTGGAGGCTATACTGGAGGATCTGTTGAAAGATCGTCCATCTCAGGGGGAGAAATTGTAGAGAAGCCGAAGAAGATGGCCTGAGCAGTGAGTTGGCAAGTCAAAGAAGATGACCCGAATAGTGAGCTGGCAGATCTTTCAAGACAGCAATTTGCTCAGCTTGCTGATCCTCAGGGGGAGTCGGTGTTCATAGAAGCTGACAAGGGAAAAGGCAAGGATTCAGAGGCGACTAAAGTAACTGAAGACAAGGTCTGATCGGAGCATTGTCAGAGTTAGATGAAGATGAAATGAGGTTCGTCTTCGAAGATGACTTAGAACTGGAGTATCTTGAGAATTGAGCGTTTATTCCTAAAGATATACCTGATTGGAAGTCACTCGATGAAGGTGATAAGAATATATCCTCTGACTGGTAGGAAATGGACTAAGTTAGTCTACAAACCGGTGAGGACAGCGAATCTGAAGAGGGATTCATGGATAACAAAGAAGAAAAGGTAGTTTCGATATTCATAGTCTCTGATTCAGATAGTCTATTACGATCAATGAACAACAACTAGAAGATATCGTCAAGGGGAGTCTGTTGGTACATCCGGTGTGACTACAGCAGTCTAGTTTTGTTATTGATATCATGATTGTGTATGAGGTTGACATTTGCATGATAAGCTTAGACGATCATATTAAGTTCTAGAATAAGTTCTAGGAACAGGTTCGAACATAAGTTTGAATGATTTGGTTCGAATTTAGGGTAAATTCGAAGTTGTCCTGAGGACAAATTCGAATGGGCCTTTGGCCTGATTCGAATTTGTCCTAGACATACTCGAATCTGTCAGTATAATTAAGGATTATCTCGAATAATTATGAAACTTTTGCGGAATTCCAGAGAGTAATTAAGCAAAGGCGATCTCGAGTTTATCAGGATTCAGAGGGTGTTTTCGGAGAGAATCATAGTGTAGGTACCTTCGTAGTCGTTCGTATAACGCAGTGGTAGTCTCCGTGTTCCGTGCGTGTGATCTTACCGTCAAGCCGCTAACGAGGATTCCACACTCGTTGGAGGGTGTCGCGTCTAGATAGATCCGTGAGTTCAAGACCTTACACAAAATAAGACACTCTGTTGTATGTAAAGAGAGAACTGTGTCCGACGTTTGCCTTTTTAAAGAAAATTTACAATACCAAAAAGTTATAATCATTGTGTGTATGCCTTGAATATAGAATTATGTCTAAGTATGAGACGCGTAAGGTAGTTTCCTGATAAATAAAAAGGCCAAGGGATATTCCAAACTTTAACATGTTTAAAGGGAAAATAATACCAACAATCACCTTGGAAAGTATATCACGACAAACAATCAAAGGAATCAAAAATTCCTAAGTGTGAAAGTGTAATATTGAAAGTGCATATTGACACCACTATCTGATTGAACCTTCTTTGACATTCTCGTCAAAAATATTCTGTTAGTCTATGTCGTAAAGTTTGTAAAAGTACTTTTGAGTAGCCATTGTTTAAATTTTATTCAAACTTTATCTTCCTTTATATTATTTTACTTTAGTTTAACTTTATTTTATTTTATTTTTAATTATAAGTAAGAAAAAGGTCAAAGTTACTAGGATGCATTTTTGGTTGAATAAACAAACATTGCATTGGTGTAAAAAAAAATTTCAAGGTTTGTAAAATTCCGTTACACGAAAAAGTTGAATTTTATTTAAGGATTTTCAAAATTTTCAAATAAATTCGAATTTAAGACATATTCGAATTATCCTTCGAATTTGTCAGTATCTTCGAATTTATGTCAAGTTCGAATGAGGTTGGTATCAATAGGTTAACGGTGGACTATTCAATTCACCTACCTTCGATTTTATCTCTTCGAACTTGTGACCAGGCGATTTCGAATTTGTTCTTTGAATTTACCGTTTCGATTCTATTCCTATTCCTCGAAGTTTTTGCTCATTTTTCTCGAATCTAATCACATCATTAGGTATAGAGCTCTCCATTATACAAATATTGAGTGGTTTAGAACTCTTTTATCGTAAAAAATCGAGTTTATTTGAAGCTTTTTGGGTTTAAACTATGTGGTTCAAAATCACAAGTTTTAACCGGTGAAACTTCAAATAAAACACATTAAACATCGATTAGAACCCAATAGGACTAGACTATACTATTTGTCAAGTCAAATGGGGTTAAAATCTTGGAATTTTGTTTGACAAGGAACGACTTCGAACATGTTCATCATGTTCGAACTTGTCAGAAAGTTCGAGTTTGTTAAAATATCTACAAATTCGAAGTCAGTCAATTTCGAACATAACCTTCGAATTTCATTTAAATTTGAATGTCTTTATAAAATAAATTCAAACTTGTAGAAATTCGAATGTGTTGGATTTCGATCTTATGTATGTTCGAAATAAAGCAAATTCGAAATTAAACAAGTTTCATTTTTATTTTTCATTTCTAATATTGGTTGTTGTTTTATGTGCAGATATGGGTGATCGCGCATTTTTCAATAAACATAACATGGTTATGTCAGTCGATCGAGAGTTGCCTGAAGCTTAACCTTATCGTCATATGGTTGATTTTTTGACTCAATCGAGGGTGGCTTACGTGTTAACTCATAATTTGTAGATCATCCTACCTTACATACATCAATTTTGGGAGCATCTACAGGTAGATTGCTCAGTGACGCTAACTGTGTTGCGTACCAGAGTTGGGGGCCAGCCGATAGTATTTTCAGCCGATATGTTACGGCAATTTTTAGTTAGGTACAGAAGACCAGGAGGCAGGGCCTATTGACTTTCCAGTCCATATAAGGCAAGCGGCCTTTCTGCGAATGGGATACGCCCAAGATATCACCAAAGCCTCGTATGTGAAGAGTGGCTTAATCGGGCAATGGCGTTATTTGGTGCATGTTTTTATGTTTTGTTTCGCGCCGAAAAAGGCCGGTTTTGACTACATGGTGTCCAAGATGCAATCAGCGGTGATAGCCTTGGTATATAACAAGCGATTTAGTTTTTCAGAGATGTTCTTCGCTGAGTTTGTGCATCAAATCACAGCTCCAGTCCGAGAAAGATATTTGATGTACCCGCGCTTCGCGATGATGATTATCCACCACTTTTTGCCGAATCTACCTCAACTTCCAGATACTCATGGCGTTGCTATTATAGATAAAAGAATATTTGCTGACTTCAAGTCACATAACACGCGAACGGCTGAGCAGGTCATGCCATAGGTGGCACCTTTGTTCGGAGCAGTCATTGACCCAGATTTTGTGGCTCTGGAAGGAGATAACTGGGCAGGTGAAGCTCCACAACCGCAGCAGCCGCAGCAACAACCACCACAACAACCACAACAGCAGCCGCGCAGGAGGCAAGAGCTCCAGCTAGACAAATTCCGGCATCAAGGCCATCCTCCAGCAGACAATCAGCATCTACGGCAGCAGGTCCATCAATGGATGCTGCGAGTCCGTCAACTTCAGCCCAAGAATTTGATCAGAGGGCACAGACCCTAGAAGAAATATGGGCTCAAGGAACAACTGTTGAACAAGATATTTCAGCTGAATTGGTCCATGAGATTTTGGAGCCTCCACCTGAGTTTCGTGATGTATTCAAGGATAATGATGAATACCAGCCGCCCGAGGCTGAGGATATGGACACTGGGGTCCAAGTTCAAGAAGCTGTAGAAGGAGAAGCTATGCAGACTGAGGCTGAGGGTCAAGCAATGACCGCCTCCGAGTCTGAGTCTGAATCTGAGGAAGTAGAAGAAGTTCAGGTTGTTGAACCGGTTGATCCTACTGTCAGAATTGGTAGATATGGATCGAGGATAGTCGTGAGCAGGCGAAAGATGACTAGAAGAGCTAGTCAGGATTCAGAGGATGATGATTCCGATTTCGAAGAGGAAGATGAAACTCCACTCGTACCTAGGCATAGGGAGAGGCGGCATCGATTTATGCAGGGAGCTCCATCCACCTCAGCTCCTGCCCCTGTGATACCAGCTGCTCAACCAACCATCGCTCCATCACCATCTACATCAATCCCATCAACATCATCTACATTCACCGGCAATCAGCGGTTCACAGAGCTGAAGGGAAAGGTGGATTTCAGACAATACAAATTTTTCAGTTGTCTACAGCAGTTACTAAGCTTCAAGCACATAATGCCAGACTTGATCAGGAAAATGCTGAGTTGAAAACAACAGTAGCAGATCAAGCGTCTGAGATCAAGACTATGAAGACTCTCCTGGAGCAGTTAATGAAAAATCTACATGCTCAGGGGGAGAGTAGTTGCAGAGAAGAAGAAGTGTTGAGGAAAGAAGATGATGACGATGATCCAGATACGGAAAGAGAGAGTGAGCTAGCAGATCTTTCACAAAAGACTGCTCAGCAGGCTCAATTTCAAGGGGAGCCAAGTCAGTCCGGTATGAGAGAAGAAGGAGGTGATAGTGGAACTTCAAAGACTATTGAGAGTGAAATGATTGAAGCTCTAATGGATATTTAAGAAGAAGAGGTAATATTTGATTTTGAAGATGAGATTGAAAATCTTGAAGAAGGGGAGTTTGTCCTAGAAGATGTTGCAGAGTGGAAATCTGATGAAGAGGCTGTAGAAGATGAAGACGATGATGTAGATGAAGTAATCATTCTTTCACAGCCTATCACTGAACAGTACGTACATAATGATCAAAACGTGATTGACATAGATGAAATTAAGTTGGCATCTGTGGATGATTCAGAATTTCATACAGCTGATAAAGAGAAAACCAGGGAAGATTTGATAAAGCTTTGGTTCCGAAAGGAAGAAAAGAAATCAGAGCTAAAGATGAAGAAGAGGATGAGAGTTCCAAGCTCTGGAAACCTCTCAGGTGGAATCTTAAGCTGGTTCTTTGATAGAGACCTGCAGCTTTTTGTGCTAAAGAGAGATGGACTCTAGTACTTGAGGCGAACGCTGAAGGTGTTTAACACACTGCCCAAGTGTGAAGTAAAGGAGTTGGCTTGGTAGGAGTTAATAAACCTAGGTGACGACCCGCATGCTGAAGTAGTTGCTAGAATCATACGAAGAGAGGGTCGATCTGGAAGGTTCGAAAGACTCAAACCTAGATCTTGAAAAAGAGTAGAAGATCTGTCAAGAGTAGATCCTCTCACTGGAAAGCCTTGGGCTAGGATGGTTTACAAGCCAGTCCGATGCCTCAAGAAAGTGTCGATGAAGTCAATGCCACAGGATGTATTGAAAAACATGAAGTGGTGGTATGTTGACAACGAAATGGCGGAAGCAGTTATGGAGGACTACGAGGACAGGGTGATTTTGAAGGTATACGATCCTCTACATCTGATAAACCTATCCAAGGATGACCTGCAAAAGCTTCATGATCAGCAAATTTTCTTTCATGAAGGCTGGACATCTGAAGGCAGGAAGTTCCAAAAGATAGTTAGAGTTTGTATAAATCAGGGATTGTATGCAGGTAGTAGTTTATATAGTTCTAGCACTTAGACAAAATATAAATAGCTAGAAGCTATCGTCAAGGGGGAGTCTGTTAGTGCATCCTGTGTGACGATAGCAGTCTCAGTATAGACAGTATTTTGTAATAGTCAATTTGTTCATTATTGCATATTAACAAGTGTTTGATATATGTTTGTTATATATTTGATTATATATGTTTGATATTGATTGTTTGTATGTTTGAACTTGGTGTACATTAAGTTCAAACATAAGTTCAAAGATAAGTTCAAACATAAGTTCAAAGATAAGTTTAAACATAAGTTCAAAGCTCATAATTCGAATTTATGGAGGACAAGTTCGAAAGGCCTTGGGCTTATTCGAACTTACCCTGGGCAAATTCGAACCAAGTGTTAAAATCAAGGGTTAATTCATTTAATTAACGAAGTTTTTTGCAGAAGTTTAATCAGGGCTTAAGCAGAAGCGATCTCGAACTTGCAAGGGAGTTAGAGAGTTCGTTCTTAGAGAGAATCACGTGCCGGGGCGTTCCGTTGTTCGTCTATCACAGTGTGTGTCTCCGTGTTTCGTGTGCGTGGTCTATCCGTCAAGCCGCTAACGAGGATTCCGCACTCGTTGGACGGTGTCGCGTCAAGATAGGATCCGTAGGAAGGCGACCTTACAATATTCCAATCATTCCAGCACCTCCCAAATTATCATCATTACCCTCATCATCATCATCATAATCATCCGCTCCCTAATTTCCAGCTTCAGCAATATTAGACAAGGTACGTTCCGATTTTGAACTCCTCTCACCTCCCCTCACTTGCTCCACATCTCCCTCAATTTCAGATTGGCGTCCTTCAACATCAGCCCCATGCTGATGTTCCTGCTCTCCTAAAACTCCTTGGGTAAGAAAACCCAGTTCTTGGGTTTCTATAAGAGCATGAGCTATACGATACCTGTCACATCCTTGCTTTAAGCATGCTTACATAATCCCGGGAAAATTTAGCATTTTCCATAGTAATCATATTAAGGCTAAAGCTTGCATAAAACTAAATAAAGTGATTACAATAAAGTCAAGCACTACACGTGCTACAAGTTTACAGTACTAGTTGCTATTACATAACAACAATAATAAAAGTAAGCTACCAAGATCCCAAGGCATCATAAAGCTATACCACAAGCTGAAAAGTGAGCTAAAGTCCTCTGGGCTGATCAAATAGTATACCTAAGCAGATGGTCTAGCTTGCTCTTTACCTTTGCCTGTAAAATTGTGAGTAGCAACTATAAGCTAATTGCTTAGTGAGTAGCTAAAAAGAAGGTGCCTATAAAGGCTGTAATGCTTTCTTGCTTGCTTGAAAATGCTTATACCCAGAGTGAATGCTGGCACAAATTGAGACATTGCACGCTGAAAAGGAGATGCTACCACTAGGGTTATCGCTTTCGATGATCAGTCGGTAATACGGGGCTACCTACCCGCATAAATTCTTGGGATAGTGGTAAGCGTCAGAATTGCTTGCAGTAATATAAAATGTTCATGAAATGCACAAAGAAACGCTTAAACAAGTCTTGCTGTATAAATGCTGAAAGATAAGCATATAGCAAATTTATGCATATTAATAGAACAAATGCAAGATCTGGCTAAATTGGGCACCGCCTACACCTCAATGTTCGCCTTCTCTAACATAAGTTCTATTGATGGTCAAAGAAAGCAGTTAGAAGCAAATTATGTCTCAATTACATAAAATACATGTAACATGAATAACTGTTAGTCACAAGACTGTTAATGCTTGCACCAATATCTATGGCTTTATAATGCTCTGAAATGCTTGCTCGGACATATCTAGGTTTTAAATATAACGTTTTGGCTCTGGCTTTATATAACTGACTTTGACATCAGCTATTAGTGCTTTAAGGCTTTTCTTTGACTTAATTTGACTTTGCACTGTCTCTGAAGGCTTTGACACTTTAAACTGGCTTTAATACACTCTGGCACTTAGCTTTGCCTCATAACTGAGCTATTTACTTTAATTTATATCGTGCGTGCTACGGAGTATCTGTAACTAATATTACAGAGCATATAAAAAATTAATACACATCCTTGCTTTAAGACATGCTTGCATAAACCCAGGAATATCTAACAACTGCATTAATCAATAAAGTATTACAATTACAGTCATGCACTACACGTGCTACAAGGTTACATTAATATGTTGCTATTACATCACAATATTATTTAAAGCAGCTACCCAAATCCCAAAGCAGCTCAATACTATACCACACGTTGAAAGTGAGCTAAAGTCCTCTGAGATGATCAGATAGTAGACTTAAGCAGATGGTCCAGCTTGCTCTTTACCTTTGCCTGTAAAATTGTGCGTAGCAACTTTAAGTTAATTGCTTAGTGAGTTAACAGAAATTCATGATTCATGTAAGATATGTGGCTAAAATGAAAAAGCCTATAAAGGTTGTAATGCTTGCTTGCTTTACTGCAATTATTAATACCATAGTGAGTATATGCACAAATTGATACATTGCACACTGAAAGGAGATGTCACCACTAGGGTTACCGCTTCCGATGATCAGTCGGTGATACGGTGCTAGCTACCCACATAATGCTTGGGATAGTGGTGAGCATCATAATTGCTTGCTGTAATGTAAAATGCTCATGAAATGCACAAAGAAATGCTCAAACAGAGCTTGTTGTAAATATGCTAAATAATAAGCAGATAACAATAATTTATGCATTTTAATAGATTAGATGGGAGATCCGGCTAAGCTGGGCACCGCCTGTACCTCAGTGTTCTCCTTCATTCACATAAGATCTGTTGAAGGGCAAAGAAGGCAAATAGAATCAAAGTATGGCTCAATTACATAAAATACATGTAAACATGAATAGCTTTTACTCACAGTACTGTTAATGCTTGCACAAGCTTATTTATGCTTTGTACTGCTCTGAAATGCTTGCACTTGCTTATCTAGGCTTTAATTTTGGTTTTTCATTATTTCTGAAGGCTTTGGCACTTTAATTAAGCTTTAATAAACTCTCGCATTTAACTTCGACCCATAACTGGGCTATATACTTTAATTTATATCGTGTGTGCAATGGAGTGTCTGTAATTAATATTACAGAGCATACAACAAATTAATAAAATTAGCTAATAATTTCACGGTATTGCAAAAGTATTATTGCTACGTGTTTTGTAGTCTTTAAATATAATTAAGTTTGGCCAATGGCCACTTAATTATATTAAAGCATATATGTATATATATAATCACTTATTAACACGTAAATAGTAGTTTCCCACATATATTAAACATATAAGTATATATATATATATATATATATATATATATATATATATATATATATATATATATATATATATATATAAGAATTATTAAACATGCTTTGTTTTAATTTAGATAAAAAGTATGTTGCTATAACTGTTCATTTGATCATACTATATATGCATGAATTTATTTATAAAAAAAAGTTAAATGATTACTGTTTTGGTGTCATCAATAAGGTTTCGGTAGTTTGCAAATGGTTTTAGTAGTGAAGAGGGTTTCGGTGTCCATATATAGTTTCTATAGGTTTCTGTATTAAAAAGGTTTCAGTATTCAACAAAGTTTCAATACATCCCATATAGTTTAGGTACGTTTCAGAGGGTTTCACTAAATATACCGAAACCTTTTAAGGTTTCGGTACTGGTCTTCTTGGAAATACAGGCTATATTAGTTTGCAAGGGTCTCGGTACTTCTTTGTTGTTTCGGTATATACCGAAACCTTATAGGTTTCAGTACTTAACTTGCATGCAACACACTTCACACACAACACTGCTCATCTTTTTCTTTCATTTTCGGCAACAATTATAGATAATTAAAGGAAATTGGATGCACATAAGATGAACTAAATCATAGATTCATATCGATTCATGGCCGAAGGCCAAACTACATTTTCGGTTCGCTTTTTGCGCCATCAAGGCCGTAACCCACAAAACATACACACACAGTTCATAAATTTGAGTTTTAAGTTCCGAATTACCTCAAATCTTTGTAGGTTTGGTTGATGAATGCTTGTTACTAAATTCTTGGCTTCAATCTCGATTTAATTATCTGAATTTGTTGCAAAATGGATGAATCCAATGAAGATGATAAGGAAGCCATGGGTGAAGAGAAGAAAGAGCAGAGAGTTCAAATTTCTTTTGTGATAATGAGAATAAATTCTCATTCAAGGGTATTTATATTTTCTCAATTTTCTAAAATTCTCACTTTAGGTGCTTAAGTTTCTTTTATCTCTTTTAGATTGAATGATTTTAAATTAATCACCTTACATATTATATATATGTGTTAGTCTTAAAATAGTGTATAATTAAATATAATAAAAGTCTAGGTTCAATTTATAACTAGTTAATGACCCACGTATTACGTGGATATTAATAATAAAAACATTTATATGTAACATAATTTATATGTACTTTATTACATGTATGTCTCTTATATAAATAAAAGTTATTTTTTATGATTTTAAAATGTTATGAAATATGTCTTTTGTTTGAAGTTTTAAAATCTTTTATATTAGATATAAATTTAGAAAGATATGATTTTCATATTATTTGTTTTTTAGAATATAATTGGTCACGTGTAAATTGCTGATGATAACATATGACATTACGGAAATAAGTAAAGTTATTCATTCGCATTTATTTATAAATAGGATAAAAGCATGTAACATTTAATTTAAATTTTAAAAATAAAAAAATTGATTTGTAAATCAATTATATAATTCTAGATAAAACATTTTTGGTAAATTAGAGGTTAAATTAGAAAGTATTTAAAATCATTTAACTATATTTGTAATCTTTTAGTTTTATAAATCAATTATATAAGTTAATTGAAAGAGTTATATTAGGAAAAATGGGCGGGAAAACAGAATTTAGAATAACTGAAGGAATGACACGTGACACAAATTATTTTGATTTGTTAATATATACAGAATATAGATTAATTAATGAAAAAATAAAGTCAAAATTTAATGCAATTAAGTTAAGGTGTTAAATTTGGAAAAATGGGTGGAAAAATATAATTTTCTTGTATTGTAGAAGTGACACATGACATGAATTGTTTTGTTTTATTATAATATATAGGTTAATCAACACATGTATTACATGAGTTGATTTAGAAAATACATTTTTTTAATATTTTAATAAATTAGTATAAAAATTATATATAATTAAAATAAAAAAATATGAAAGCTAGTTAAATTAAAGATAAAAAATACTTATTTGTTTGATATTAAATAAAAAAATATTATTATATTGTATTATTAAAAACATATAATATGTGTTTGCAAAAAATATTTTTTTTTTAATTTTTATTAACTTCAAATATGAAATATCGATGTAATAAACAAAAAACTTCAATTATGTGAATGTGTATATATTTTGAAAATGATAAAAAATAAAAATGGATATCTGAAAATCAACATTCAAAATTTATCATATTCACAATTGAAGTTTTATCAATTAAATTTTAAATCTTGTTAGCAAAATAATTAACAAAAATTTTTAACTTTATTTACTACACTTCTATATTTAAATCCAAATTTTTACATTTGAATTTGATTATGATCATTAAGGATAATAATGACACATATTTATTTTAGGTAAATATTAATTTAATATTAATTTATTAATGAAAAAATTAAAATCAAAATTTAATGTAATTAATGTTAAGGTAGTAAATTTGGAAAATGAATTATAATAATGGCATAGGTATAATTATTGATTTTAATTAAGGGTATAAGAGACATTTCATAAATAATTATGAGTTGTCATTAATCTGGACCATTGATTTCTTTCCATCCAACGGTCCAGAAACTCCAAGTGGTTTTCTTATTATATATAGTATAGATTAGGAATAGTTTACTTTGGGGGGAATATTAATTTCCAAGACTTTAATGGGAGTATTTGGACAAACCCCCAAAGTAAGTTTAGGTATAAATGATATTGTTCTCCTAGGGTTTGAGAAGAAGACAAAAAGGAGCCTCCATCTTGAGTGTGTGTTTTTGAGTGTGTGAAAGTTCCTAGAGATTGAGTTTTCAAATTCTCTCTTTGTAATCTTCATATTCTTAATACAAATATACAAATCATTTGATTGTTGTGTTTGAGTGCAAAATATACTAGGAATCAAAGTTGTCAATTGGTATCAGAGCGAGAAGATTGGATTTAAACTTCAAATCTCAGATTTGTTCGTGTTCTTCACAAAAAACGTCATGAAATTGGGCTGAAACTTCAAAAATTCACTAAAAATTCATATTGTCAAAATTTCATAGACTAACTCCAAATATCGAGGGAGTAATCGCCATTTTACTATTCTGGTCATTTTCGGTTAGGATTTTGTGATTATATTTTTTATTTGAGTGATATACTTGTTGAAATTATCTGAAATTTTGCATGAATGATCTTATATATTAGATAATTTGTTCAGGAAATTTTCATGATCTAATTTGAAGTATCCAAGGAGTAACTGCATTTTTTTAAATCTACTTGTTCTTCGTGTTCGTGGCAAAAATCAAAGGTTTTGCTCTTCATTCTATGTTAATATTCTGTTTTTGTTTGGTTTTCTATTCCATAATTATAAGCAATTAATCTTGTACTGATTTCGAGCATTTCTTGTTCAATAATTACATGTTTTTCTTGTTTAATCGTTGAAATTGTTAATCAGTAATTTCTTTAGTGTTATTCTCGGTTCAGTGCTTCCAGAGGCCATAACTTTTGACTGGAACATCGTTAGAAGGCCTACAATACGTCAAAACGAAGCTTGAAATGAGATCTACGACCCATCAGATATTCGGACTCGGGTCGGGGTCTATCCAAACTTTTGACATTCAGTGCTTCCAGAGGCCATAACTTTTGACAGGAATATCGTTAGACGGCCTACAATACGTCAAAACGAAGCTTGAAATGAGATCTACGACCCATCCGAAGTTCGGACCCTCCGAATTCTGACCATCCGAATTCGGATCCTCCGAATTTCGGGTCCGGGTCTATCCAAACTTTTGACATTCAGTGCTTTCAGAGGCCATAACTTTTGACTGGAACATCGTTAGACGGCCTACCATACGCCGAAACGAAGCTAGAAACGAGATCTACAATCTTTGAATTTGGTAAAGCTGTTTTGTTCAATTTTCGAGGCCTAATTCCACTCCAGAAAAACTGTTACGAGCATTTTTCTACAGAAAAGCTGAAATTTCTACGTCAAAAACCCGTTTCTGATCCAAGTTTCTCCAAGTTACCAACCTCATATACATCCAAACTTGTGAAGTTTCTGAGTTTTTCCAGTTTCAAATCTAGAAGATCCTCCTTTTGCACTCCACAATCATGACTCAAGGATTTTCCACACATGAGAAGACTGTCGAGGAGGAGAAAGTTGATATATCTCCAGTCTGTCTCATGAACCACTCCAAACAGGTACAAAGTTTTCATCTTCGTCTGATTTATTTGATATACAATCCTTATCTGATTTTAAATCTAGTGATGAATTTGATGAACTGCATGCACAACTACATGAATTAAAGAATGAATTGATTACTGAAAAAGAAGAATCTGCTGTGTATAAAAAGAAATTGCTAAACAACCATGAGGTGATAAAGAAGATGTTAATTGAAAAGGTAGATGTTGAGGATAGGAATAAATACCTTGAATCTTGTATGGATAAACTCACTGATGAAAAGAACTCTTTAAAATCAAAAATATCTGTTCTTTCAAAACGCTTAGTATAACACCTTGCTTTTATTTGCATTTTATTTTAAGTATTTTTGAGCAATTTGCGTAAAATGATGTGATTTCGAGTTTTAGTATAAATAGGAGTTGGGTGCTTCATTTTCTCACTTTTGCAAAACTATTCTAGCAACTCCAGAGCTCCTCTCTCTAGAATCGAACATCTCTCTAGCTTTTCTCCCAAACCGACCGGCCAAATCTCGTGTTCTATACGTTAACGGAAAGATCTCGAAGAGTACTACGCGAATCTCCTATTGCATGCGTGATTTCATACGGTTTTGAGGTAAAAATCGATCTTTTCGTTTTCTGCATTTTCGGTTTTGAAGATATGAGATTCGAGTCTATCATTTACAGGTGATTTAAAGCTAATTTCGCATAGGTTTTACTAGAATATGATAGATTAAGTATAATATAACTAAACCGAGGCTTATTACTTAGCTTATTTGTGGATTTGAGGCTTGAAAATGCATGTTTAAAGCTGTAACTTATGAACAAACTCGAGTATGCATAGAACAGACTCGAAATACCAAGAACAGACTCGAGTAGAGCTAGATTCGAGATATGGGTTTCGAATCTATCCTCAGATTCGAATGAGGTTCGAATCTAACCCCCATAATTCGAATCTGTCTTCGAACCTAACCCCTGGTTCGAATCTGTCTTCGAATCTGATGCTCAGATTCGAATCTAGCCCCTAATTTTCGAATTTAATTGATAAAATTTACGAACAACGCATAAATTAGCAAAATAAATAGCAAAATAATTAGCTAGAAGTTATGGCTTATAGATGTTGGAATATTGAGCTAGCAATATTAATTTAGCACATGTTCTGTAAATATTAAACTTCAGATATTATACATAAGCTGTTTAGCCCAGCTGCGAGTCAAAGCCAGTGCCAGTCTATATTGAGCCTAGATAAGCAAGTGCAAGCATTATAAAGCAATTTTAAAGCGTAAATAAGCCCGAGCAAGTATTTCAGAGCATTTCAAAGCAATTAAAAGCATAAAAAAGCCAGTGCAAGCATTTTCAGTACTGTGAGTAACAGTTATTCTTGTTTACATGTTTTATATGAAATTGAGACATAAATTTGCTTCTATATGATTTCTTTGGAATTCAATAGACTTTTGTGAGTGAAGGCGAACACTGTGGTACAGGTGATGCCCAGCTTAGCCGGATCTTACATTTGATCTATTAATATGCATATTTATCTGCTATCTGTTTATTGTTCTGCATACTATACAGCAAACTTTGTGTTAGCGTTTCTTTGTGCATCTCATAAGCATTATATTTAGCGAGCAAGCAATTCTGATGTTCACCACTATCCCTTGAGCATTATGCGGGTAGCTAGCCCCGCATCACAGATTGATCATCTGTCAGCGGTAAACCCATAGTGGTGGCATCTCCGTTCTGCGTGAAATGTCTCAATTGTGCAGCGTTCTTTCTGGGTATTAAGCAAATGAGCAAGCAAGCAAGCAAGCAAGCATAACCGCCTTTTTAGGCACTTTCGCCTCATATTTTACATGCATTCATGAATATCTGTTTACTCACTAAGCATTAGCTTACAGTTGCTATTCACAATTTTTACAGGAAAAGGTAAAGAACAAGATGGACCTTCTGCTTAGGTCTATTATCTGATCTGCCCAGAGGACTTAGCTCACTTTCAGCTTGTGGTATAGCTTTATGATGCCTTGGTTTCTGGGTAGCTGCTTTTATTTTAATAGTGATGTTTTTAGCAACTTAATACTGTAACCTTGTAGCACGTGTAGTGCAAGACTTATAATGTTTTATTTAGCTTTATGCATTTATTATTATTCCTGGGATAAGCAAGCATGTTTTAAACCAAGGACGTGACACTTAGAGTCTGTAAGCATGCAAACATAGACAGTTTGGAAAAATACAAAATGATAGAAGAAGAAAGAATAGGTTTGTACTCTCGCATAAAGACCCTAGATGATTAATTTCTAAAACGGGGTCAAACTGAACAAATCATTCATTTAAACCAACCCAAATGGACTAGGTTTTATCATTCCAAACAAGGAATTTGTTTTAAAAATCAGAAGTACTTGGAAAATGTTCAACAAGTTTTACCTATTTTTTATGACATTAATTACATGGGTACTGGGCTTAAATCTTTCTATTTTGAGTCATCAACAGAAGTTTTAACCCAAGAGGATGTGAAACACATTGAAAATAAAGAAAAGAAATATCTTTTAAATATGAAGAACTAAACGAGAGTTATCCTTATAGAGTACCCACTCTAGAGGAAGACTTCTTGTCTAGTTATTCTGAATCTTAAATGAAAGCAGAACCTGTCAAACCAATCCCTCATCTTTACATTCCTACAAACGTTTTTCAACATAAAATCAAAGTTTTAGAAAAGGAATTAAATATAACTCAAAAGAAAGCTCTTGATTACCAAGAAGCTCTTCTCAAGAGTGAGGAAAAATTGGCAAATCAAAGTTTTGAACAAAATGTAGAATTAACCATCTACAAAGAAAAGTTTGACACAATTTCAGAAAGGTTAAATTCTCATTTAAAAGATTCAAAGGTTTCTCATCCTACAAAAGTCCATCTCACATCATCTGAAAAAAAAGTAAAGCCAAAGTTGAAGTTTCTTCTGTCAGTTGTAAAGGTGAGTGCTCCAAATCTTCCAAAGCTGAGGTTTCAAAGAAGACTCGGAGTCAATCTATGTCTTCCAAGAAACCCACTCACCAAGGAAAAAATTTTTTTTTAAAGTCTAAGTCTTCCAAATGTACGAACTCTCATTGTTTTGTTCCTACAGATCATGCAAGAAGGATTCCTAAAATAACACCTCTGGATTTTCAAAGTTTCTTTGTGAAAAGGCAGTCATGCCTGAATCTTTTGTGAAAATCGATAGTAGTGCTAGTGTGCCTGGAAAGGATGTTGCTAGTAATCCTTTGAAATACTCTTTTTGCAATTTGTTTCAATTATGTCCAAAAAGTTTTCGGCGTGTCGTTCCTGAAATGACTAAGTTTGTACCTTATCCTGAAAAAGGGAAACGCCGCCAATCTAAGAAAACAAAAGTGCATGCCTCATCACCGCCTGAAAAAATTGGAAAAACCATCGCTAAAGGCTAAGACTAAGGCATTTCCAAAGTCACCCAAGCCAAAGGTATTTCCATTACCCAAGGCCATTTCAAAACCGGTTGGACCCGTATACAAATGGGTGCCAAAAGGTTCTGCATCTAAACCTGTGCCAAATGTTAAATGGATTCTTACTCTTGTGTTGTTACTTGACGATGGAAATCCAAGATCTAATAAGAAAGGACCCATCTTTCAATGGGTACCAAAAGTGGTTTAATTTTATGCAGATGGTTTTCAGATCACTTTAGACTGGAACCCAGACTTCAATGTAAAGGCTTCTGATCACTCAATTGAGGACCCAATCTTCAAAGCAATGTCTTCTACTTAATTCCAAGTGGAATCCGTACTTCAAAGCAATGGCTTCTGCATCATGACAGATCAGAACCCGATCTTTCATGTTTAGATGGTTTCTAAACACCCAGTTTAGAACCCATGTTACGCGACTTCTCTAGAATTTTCTCTACTTTTTATGCTTATCAGTTTGAGTTTGAGTTTCATTCTTGAAATTCACTCATAACATTTTATGTTTCACTGATACTGTTCTTATTTGCTGGGGGAGTTTCAGATGCGCTTTGAAGATTACTTCTTAACGAAAAGTGTGTAAGCATTCTGAATACTCTAACGCACACTTTAAAAGGTTTTCTTAGAATAATCTGATTGTCTGAATGAATAAATTTCCACCAAGATTAATTGATCTAATCTTCGTGATGATCTTGATCTCATTCTTCCTGAGATTCTATTAAATATTCTGCTTTCTCCCACATTATCTGATTTTCTCATACATCAAGTTTCTCTCAACCAAGCTAATTCTTTCATGATAGTCTGATTCATTTCCAAAACTCATATCAGACTTTTTATTAAAGTTCTCTCATACGATCTCTCAAACTTCCCAAGATATTTCATTCAACTCTCATCCATGTTCTGAAATACCCCATGAGCTTCACTGATATATCTTTCAAGATATCATGTGTGATTAGGCATATATATATATATCGTTCCTATGGTCTAAACCAGAGCCGCAAGACCTACCCAAGGAGCAAACCACTTTAGTTTGTGTGAGTAAGGGTTCTTAGGTCAAATAGTTGAGGAGTGTTAGTAATAGGGTCGAGCATAGATAAAATGCAATTAATAGGGGTTATTGAAAGGAGATGGGAGTGCATCATGAACTAACAATGCTATGCTTTCTGTCTATCATTGTATTTTAAAAGTGAGCCGGAGGGAGTTCAGTTGAAAAATGACGAGAGCTGAGGGGTGAGAAAGGATTAAAAGAAAAGATAAATCCTACCAACACCATGTCAGTGTGCTGGGTTTCCTACATCTGCTACCAAATTCCATGAGTTGGATTAGGTATTGAATAAGACGTCATGGACCCAGTGACGCATGCACCTAACCCCCCTTAGTTACTCAGTCGTCTCTTAAAAGACTTCTGTTTCAATTCACAAAGAGTTGTATCACATTCTCTATCGACATATCATTTGGACATTGTTGATATTGAAACAAGGAAGACATTCTCTCTAGTCTCCGACTTCAGTTGATGCACTTTGAGTCTAGAGCTTAATGTTATACACTTTTAGGACACATAGAGTCTACAGTCTGCGTGACTATAAACAGCTTGTCTACCGAGACAAAGCCAGAACAAATATGAGTGATTCTTTCATGATAAAGGATTTCATGATGATTATTTGGAAATCCTACCAGTGTTAACGTCTGTAACATCCTCGAATTCAATTACTGTAATTTGGATCTATTTAGGCGGATAATTTATAATTAAGTTGAATTATGAGCAATTATTATGTATTTGGGATATTTTGTTGGGAATAAATAATAGAGATGAAACAATTATATTGTATATAATTGTAAATACTCAATAGATTAGGGGTTATATGTGTAAATACACAATACTTGTGTATTGTGTATAAATAGAAATGTATGCTACGCATGCTGCTATGAATCGAAGATTACACACACACATATGGATCTGATTTAGAGAGAATAGGAGAAGTGCTTTGCAAGAAAGCCAAGAACATCAATGTAATATTTTCTCTCTTAATCATTCAATAGATTGTGTTTGATTGTTAATTGTTCATATGAATTGTGTTATGTTGTATGAATTGCATGAAATATGAATTCACAGTTGGTATCAGAGCCTGATATGGAAAAATCTGAGTGAATTTGAATCTGAAAATTAATTTTTCTATAGCACTGTTTCATCGCAAATGTTGAAATTTTAGAAAATCGCTTGGGGTTTTTGAATCTGTGGATGAAAGGAATTGAATCTTTGATCGAGTGTGCGTATATAATCGTTTAATCTATTGAATTAGGTCTTAGATCTTAATTTCAAACACAAAGATTTTAATTTGAAATTTTCTGAATTTTTGAAAAAAGTCGTGTTCTTCAAGTTCTTGCCAAAATTCGAGAATTTAATTTGAAAATTGAAAAGAACACTTCACAAAATGTATTTCTGTGTGTAAAACGCATCTTTGATATAAATTTGGAGTCATTTCGTGAATTTTTGTTGAAAAGATCGGATTTACACTTGGAATTAGTTGAAACTGATCAAACTCGAACATATCTAACTCTCAAGCATATTTCGAGTTTCCTCACATGTTGATCGAGTTTTGTCACTTAGTTGATCGAGTTTGTTGTAGGTTTAATCGAGATTTATCATAGCTTTAATAGAGTTTCATCTTTCATCAACTGAATTTGGTTAATTCATCATTCGAGTTTGGAACTTAACCACTCGAGTTTGTATCAAGTTTTAATCGAGTTTGAAGGAAGTATTAATCGAGTTGTATTAAGCTTTCATCAAGTTTGATGATTTGAGTTTGCAAACAATACAATTCGAGTTTGCATGCATGTGATTCGAGATTGAAAACAAGATAATTCAAGTTTGCATTCGAGTTTGCATGCATGTGATTCGAGATTGAAAACAAGATAATTCGAGTTTGCATTCGAGTTTGCATGCATGTGATTCGAGATTGAAAACAAGATAATTCGAGTTTGCATTCGAGTTTGCAGGCATGTGATTCGAGATTAATACAATATAATTCGAGTTTGCATGTATATGTTTCGAGTTTTGACTATTAATTGTTTGAGTTTAGGTTTACTCATTCATGGTTCATTTGTAACTCAATCGAGTTTGATCATTAACCATTCGAGTTTCATCCAATATCATTCGAGTTTCATAAATAATCATTCAAGTTTTGATTATTTGACCTTTGCTGCTTAAATTGACCATAACTTTTGACTGGAACATCGTTAAAATGCCTACCATACGTCAAATCGAAGCTTGAAAAGAGATCTACATTTCTAGAACAGGCATAGCCCTTTCGGTAAATTTTCGAGGCTCAAATCCACTCCAGAAAAAAGTTATAGGCAATTTTATGCAGAAAAACAGAAATTTCAACGCCAAAAAGTCATTTCAGAGCTGATTTTTCACTAGTTAACATTAACTGAAATAGCTTTTCAAAGGGCTATCAGAATTCACTCAGTTTCTTCATAAAAGATCTTGGAAGATTCAATTTTTCTGCAATTCATAATGGAATATGAAAAATTTTCAAAGTCTGAGCTAATTGCAAAACTTACTGAATCTGAAAAGATTCGTAAGAACAATTACGACATTCTCGTTCAGTTAAATACTGATAAACATTTGGCGTTACGTGACGTACAAATACTTAATGAAGAAATTAACAGCTTAAAAGAAAAACAAAACTTTCAGAGTTGTGCTCATCAATTGAAAATATTTGAATTACTTAAAGAACTTGATGAGCTGAAACAAGAAAATTTTCAGAATGCAGCTCAACTGAAATATCTTTTGCCTGAAAGATCTGATCTTTACAAGAAAGTTAAGGATCTTGAAGATACACTTTCTAAGACAAAACAAACTGGTCAGAATTGTATTTTAAACAAAAATGAAGAATTTTTTGCTCTTCAACAAGAGTTGTCTTTAACTAAAGATTTGATTGCGAAGGAAAGACATGAGTTCTTACTTAAAGAACAAGATTTTAAATCAAAATCTGAATTGTTTGAAGATGAAAGACAAATGTTCTTAATCAAAGAACAATCTTTTAAATCTGATTACCAATCATTTGATCATGACAGAAATTCAAATTTAGTCATTATCAAAAGTTTGGAAGACCAGATACTTCATCTTTCAAAACAATTACATGTGTTTACTTCATCAACTGAGTCAAAGGTTAAGACCCCTTCTTCAGTATGTTTAAAATCCAATGTTGATCACTCTGGTTTGTCTTCTGAAAGTGAAGTGAATCTAACCAACTCTGCTAAGTTTGATTCTTCTTCAGATCTTAAACTTAAGTATCTGTTAAAGATACACAGCGGCAAAGATAAAATTGTTGAACAACTTCCGGTCAAGATTTACACCGGTGAATCTTCGAAGTCAAATTTTCTTAAAGTTTCTGAAAATACTTGTCATTCTAATCAGAAAACATTTTCACAGAAAAATACCAAGTATTATCAGAAACAGGCAAGAACCGGACAGTTTTTCAAAAAGAAGAGTTCGCAAAAGTCTGATCATTCAAATTCAAGTTTCTTTAGAAATTCAGATATTCAATTTTCTCATACTCAAAGAAATTTGTTTTCTGCGTTTGAAAGAGAAGCTGATAGTTATAACATGCAATGGGTACCTAAACCCAAGTACAAGTGGGTACCAAAACCTGTTTTGAAATGGGTACCCAAGAGCGCTAACAAGTCTGGATCCAAATCTGCTTGGATACCAAAGGCATCTTAAATTTTGCAGGTTATAGGTTTCTTATCATTTCAGATAAGGACCCATGTTTCAAATCAAAATGGTTTCTAGTTAATTCAGACTAGAACCCAGACTTCAATGAACCAGAGTCAAAGGCTTTCAGTTACATCAGACTAAAACCCGAGTCTGAGAGACAAATCTTACTGGAATTCTTGCCCTGAATTCAACTCCGAAGCTGAAATTGACAAAGAGGGAGTTTTATTTTTATAATTTTTTGCTCCTGATTTCATTTCTATGAGTTGACTACCTATGTTTGCTTATTTACAGGGGGAGTTTCAGACATTCTTTGACGATGACATTTTTTCAAAAACTGTGTGATTTTTCACGAAAATATTTGATTCACACATAAAAAGAAGTTTTGAGCTGAAAAGAAATATTTGTTTGATTCTCTGAATATATCATTGAGATTAATTGATCTAATCTCTTTGATTTTCATAATCTCATTTCTTCTGAGATTCTCTTTGTTATAACTCTTCCAATTTATACTGGATTCTCCCGTTATCTCCCAAATGCTAATTCTTTCAAGAAAGTCTGGTTCTTTTCATATCATATATCAGATTTTCTATTTCATTCTGATATCTCCCATATTATTTGAAAATAATCTCTCTGATATCTCTTGAGCTTCAAAGCTGAAAATCTTTCTGCTGACTCCAATTATGCACCAATCTGAGTGATAGGCATAAATATCGCTTCTATGGTCTAACCAGAACCGGAAGACCTACCCAAGAAGCAAACCATCTATAGATTGTGCGGGTGAGGTTTTTTTTAGGTTTATTAGTTGAGAAGTGTCAATTATCACGGGATACTGACAGGGTCGAGCAGAGGTAAAATGTAAATGAGAGGGATATTAAAAGGCGATGGTGGTGCATCAGATCATGCTTTTCGTATAAAGCTGACTGAATTTAATTCTGAAAAGTGAGCCGGAGGGAGCTAGGTTGAAAAATGCTGAGAGCTGAGAGTTGAGAAAGGATTTGAAGAAAAGATAATCCTATCCTACACTGTGTCTGCTGGGTAAACCACATAATCTATCGAGCCCTAGGCGACTTGATATTGAAAAAGACGTCATAGACCCAGTGACGCATGCACTTAACCCCACCAACTACTCAGTTATCTCTCAAAAGATTTCTGTTTCAATAATCACGGAGATATAACACATTTCTATCGATATATCATTTGGATATTATTGATATTGAAACAAGGAAGACAGTTGCTCCGGTCTCCAATTTCATTGGATGCACATTGTGTCTAGAGCTAATTATATACACTTTTAGGACACATCGAGTCTAACAGTCTGCGTGACTATAAACTGCTAGTCCAAAGTGACTAAGCCGGAACAAATAAGAGTGATTCTTTCATGATAAAGGATTTCACGATGACTATTTGGAAATCCTACCAGTGTTAACATCACGCCAGCGCTGAAAGTAGGTCACATAGATTTTGTCTATTGTGCAAACAGGAATCCTATGTGGACCTGGACTTGTTTTCTCACAAAATGAATGTGATTCATTTTCCCCAAAGTTGTAAAGCTTTGTTTTGTTCTAAAAAGATATAAATATCAATTCGAGGGGGAGTGAAATTTTTGAGGAAGAGTGAGTTAGGTTGGTTTTGTATAGGGGGAGAGGATATCAGTTTGAGAGGGAGAAAGTCAATTTGAAATATTTTGAAATTGTAATTGTTGTTGTATTTCTGCTACTTTAAACTTCAATGAATTAATGTCTCTGAAGATTTTGCATGATTTTCATAATTCTTATGATCATCATGAGGGGGAGAAAAACTAAAGTTCAGAGACAACAGTTGAGTAGATTGAAGTCAACTGAAGACAATTGCTACATCATATCAAATGAATTGATCAAGGGAGAGAATTAAAAAGCTATTCATGATTCAAGGGGGAGTGTACTTACAAGAAAATACAAGAAAAGAGAAGTTCAGAGAAGAAGATATGTGAAGATCAGAGAGAGTCAAATAAAGAAAAGAAGAAGATTCAGAGATCAGAGAATAAAAGAATATTCACGAAAAAGTCCCTGAAATGATCTTTTATCAGAAAATTGATTTCATCTCTAAGGGGGAGATTGTTAGGGACAATATTTGTAGAGCTGAAATGAATATTACTTTAATAATTGTGTTCATCTCTAAGGGGGAGAATGTTGGGAATAAATAATAGAGATGAAACAATTATATTGTATATAATTGTAAATACTCAATAGATTAGGGGTTATATGTGTAAATACACAATACTTGTGTATTGTGTATAAATAGAAATGTATGCTACGCATGCTGCTATGAATCGAAGATTACACACACACATATGGATCTGATTTAGAGAGAATAGGAGAAGTGCTTTGCAAGAAAGCCAAGAACATCAATGTAATATTTTCTCTCTTAATCATTCAATAGATTGTGTTTGATTGTTAATTGTTTATATGAATTGTGTTATGTTGTATGAATTGCATGAAATATGAATTCACATATTTAGAAAGTTTGTTGTTATTTTAAGAAAATTTAAACTCTGAATTATTATTATGGAGTATTAAGATTATAAAAGTTGATAATGATAAAACTAAGAATAAATCAGTATTTTATGGAACCGATTAAGTTGAGGGGTGAAATGTGCAAAATGGGAAAGATGGGAATAAAAAGGCCAAATGCCTTTCATTTTCACATTTACTCTCTCTCTCTACACTCTCTCTCTCTAGAAACTCTCTCTACTTCTCTCTACGATATCTATCAAACCGACCGGCCGATTTTCGAGATTTATACGTTGTTGGAAAGACCTCGAGGAGTACTACAACAATCTATGGTTGGATTCTTGATTCGTACGAATTGAGGTAAGAATCGACCCAACTAAGTTTATATATTTTGGTTTTGAAAACATGAATTTCGAGTTTATCATTTCTTGCATGAATAAAGCTAGTTTTGCTTGAGTTTTAACTAGACTATGATAGTGTATGTGTAATAGAATCAAACCTAGGTATAATACTTGACATATTCATGATTTTAGGCTTTGAAATGAAGGATTTAAGTTGTAGATATGAACAAACTCAAGAATGTCAAGAACACAGTCGAAATGCAAGAACAAACTCGATTTTTGAAACCCACTCTCTAAACTTCGAATTTGATGCCTAAAAATTGAAACCCACTCTCTAAACTCGAATATTATGAATGAAACCCATAGACAACACATAAAATAACAAAACATATTCCAAGGATAAGGTTTGAACTTGAGTTGGGTTCAAACTTAGCTGTGGTTCGAATTTGGACATGGATCCGAAATAGGGGAAAAATATTGCAAAACTTATAAAATTTGGTTTTACAGAATTAAACAAGTTATTGACATAATGTGTTGTTACAACTATTTTAACAGGTCCCTTGTGGTGTTGTTTAACCCACAGTGGGGTACTTTGTGATCCGGTTGAAAGCCGAGGAGAAATAAAATTTACTTGAAGTTTATAACGCACCCACTGTGAGTAGCTTTGATTTTAGCATGTCTGCATTTGCTTTATGTTTGCTATGCCTATTGAGGCATGTTGTTTCACTTTCGTTTGGCACTCTACTAACTTGCGTATATATATTGATGCACATTCATACTTGTTGCATGTCCTTTCCTTTGTTGTGCATTCTGTTGATGGACCTGCGTGGTCGCATCTGTACTCTGATGTTACTGTGCTATATAAGCCAAGAGTTTGACACCTCTATGGTCAGGATAGACAGTATGACATCCCCGATGGTATGTTTGCCTCAGTTTGGTGGGTTTCTTAATGCCGAGTGTCAGCTCGAAGGGGCTGCGGGCTCGGGGTTGCGTACTTTGAGTACGTGTGGAGTATACGGTATGTGTTACCGCGGTTACTCTGGGTGGCATCATAAAGATTTGTAGAATGTGTAAAATCATATGGTATTCACTAAGCATTCGCTTACCCTTCAGTTGTTATATTTTTACAGGAAAATGGAAATCCGCTGCGGGACCATCTAGCTAGGACAGCATTCGAAGTAATTTGAAGTATCTACTGTTTTTCTTGGTAACAAAATTATGGAATGATGTTGAAATAAATTTGGGGATAATGTAATGCTTTTGAGATTGTAGACTTCGAATTGTAACCTATGTAGCACCGTAGGGTGTTAGACGAACTTGTATTATTTTTATTTTCGTACTTTATGCTTCCGCACTTTATTTAGGTAATCAGATCATTATATAACTGTTTGTTGGTGGTTAATCCTGGGTGAATGGTAAATGGTGGTTAATGTGGCAATGGTGTCACAACTTATGGTATCAGAGCAGGAGTTTGAGATTCAAGTGTCCGTGAGGTCTTGGTCTCAAACATTAAGTGATGATATGTAGTGATATTAAGTAATGATCTGAACTAAGATAGGTTATGATCTAGTAATCATAGGAGATTGACTATCATAAGGGACAATGAGTGGTGTCTTTAAATAAATGACATGTTACTAAATAAGTTATATGTTTCATATTTCAGAACATGCCTGGAGGAGGAATGACACCAGAAGAGACGAGAGAAATGATGCTAGCCATGATGGCTGAGCAAAATCGGATGATACAAGACCAGTTTCGGGCTCGAGATGAGGCCGAAGCTAAACGAAGAGAAGATAAGAGGAAGGATAAGGAAAGAGAGAGAAGCAATGACGAACAAGATGACAATACTGGGTCATCTAATAAGCCCAGAAGTTGTCGGTTTAAGGATTTTAAGGGAAATGGAGCAGCCGAGTTTAATGGACTGGGTGATGTTGTTGCTGCTCTGGAATGGATAACAGCCACAGAACGGACATTCCGAATCAGTGATTGTGCTGAGAGGGACATGGTCCGGTTCGCTACTGCTATGTTCACCAAAGACGCAGTAATGTGGTGGAATTCAATGGTGAATGCCTTAACAATGGAGAAGGTTTCTAGAATGACATGGGCTGAGTTTACTGAAATTTTCACTCAACAATACTGCCCGGCTGATGAGCGCCGAAGACTAGAAGCTAAGTTCATGACACTAATTCAGGGGACTAAGTCTGTGTCCCAATATGCGGTAGAGTTCACGAGGCTAAGTTTATTTGCGCCTCATCAGGTTGATACAGAAGAAAGAAAAGTTACCCGATTTGAGGTTGGTCTTGATTTGGAAATCCGAAGCGTGATGAGCAACGTACGTTACCCCACGTTTGCTAGTCTGCTGGAAGCTGCCAGAAATGTAGAACAGATCCTGATTATGTCAGGATATGTGATGGGGTCTGGTGCTACTGCTTCAACTAACCCAACTCAACCTTCACCGCCGAAACGTCAACGTGAAGGAGGCTACTCTGGTTCTGCACGATCGTCACAGTACTCGCCACAACAGTCTTATCGTCGGCAGTCTAGTTCTCCTGGTCATGCTCGTGCATACTCCATCAACACCGAGCCGCAGTACTGCAATAAATGCCATTTGGAACATTTCGGCAAATGTACTAAGGGGCGTGCATGTTTTTGCTGTGGAGAATTGGGCCACTACCAAAATGAATGCCCACGAAGATCGGATGCCTGCCATAAATGTGGTGTGTGGGGGCACTATAGCAGGGATTGTCGAAAGAATACTCCAACAGCTGCTGCTCCATCGTCGACTCGATCATTTGGGGGATCAGTGGTGGTTCAGCCAACCTTCGGAATCAGCCACAAAGGGGACAGGCTAGTGCATATCAGATTACCGCGGAGGAAGCTAGGGAAAACCAGGAAGTGGTTACGGGTACGTTATGGTTAACCCTTTTGCTTGCAAGAGTGTTGTTTGATTTCAATGTCAATAGATCTTTTGTGTCTACTGTTTTGTACAACGACTAGCCATGACACTGTTTAAGTTACTTGCTATATTTGACATAGAAGCTGCTAGCAACACTCTAGCCAAATTAGATTACGTATATTGAAGCTGCACCTTATGAATTGAAGATGTAGTCTTCAATTTGAAATCTTACTCCGATAGCTTTTAGTGAATGTAACATGATAAGATGTAGAAGATGTCGACCTTGTAAATAAGGATGACAAATGCCAAAAAGGACTGATGTTTGTTAAAATTGAGGAGAAATGAGCTATTTTAGAAGAGTACTTTAAGATTCTACGTGTAATTTCATCGAAGTTTTATGATTTTGAAGATAACACGAACTTAAGTATTATGAAATGTTGTTACTAAAATAGGCAAGATGATGATAGTGAATGAGAATACTCTAGTATATGAATAGGCACTAGATGAATAGCCAAAATGGATTTTGAAGCTTTGAATTGGAAAAGGTGTTTTAAATATCGTGAGAATTTTTATGTAATTGGAATCAAGGAAATTGTTTCAATATTGATATATATACGAACATTATATGAGGAAACTAAGTCCAGAAATTTTGGAAAAAGCATACGAGGGTATAATAATACAAGACTGGTGTTCATATGATATGAGATTTGAAATATACAATGTGAGATATAAGTAAGATATGTACGTGAGTTGTAATCAATTAAAAAGGAACTATAATGCTACATGAGGATAGAATACTTGTTGATATGGTAATTGATCAATAAGAAGGTTAAAGAGACTTTGGACAATAATGAAATTTGCTTATACAGTAAAGAAAGGTACAATACTACGATTCGGAATCTAAGGGGGATTCGGAGGTGGTTATGAGTTTTGTTTAATTCTGGTGCCGATCAATTAAATTGTAACTACTGCATTTGTGCAATCAATGTTAGTCTTTTGGTCTAAGTTGACGGTTGTGATTGATGTTGAAATTTCTTAATAACACATTAGTTAAAATAGATCATGTGTATCATGATTGTACTTTAGAGATCGAAGAAGTAGGTTTATATGTTGATTTGATCCCTGGAGTTTTTCCCAATAACTTGCTGTTCGTATCGGTATGCATATAACGAAATATAAGTAAGATGCGGCACAAACATGAATACGAGTAAAACTTACCAGCAACCGATAGAAGATCAGAATGAATGGACTATTTCACATTGAAATATGTGACGAGATAATGTATTTTGGATTCAAGTATAAATTGAAAAGATCAATTGATTAGATAGAGATTCGTATAACTTTAGTCATCATGACAAAGTAAAGAAAACCATGTTTAAAGTTTTGCACATGAGAAAATGTAGAAGCCCTACATGTTGGAAAGAAAATTGAAGGAACTCTGATTGTTATGACCGTGTTATCACAAATGTGCTACTATGATAGTAGCCATAAACCGATCAGTTATAATACAAACGATTAAGTATATGTTGAAAAGTCGGAATATATTATGAATATTGTAGTAATGAAGAATAAGAAACAAAGAGATTAAAATGGTGCTGGTACGCTGGAAGCATCAAAAGGGAGCCAAACATACATGGGAGACGAAAGTTGATATGTTAAGGAAATATCCACAGCTGTTTGAAGTCAAATAACTTCGAGGACGAAGTTAGAGCGTGGTGGAGCCCATGTTGTAACATCCTCGAATTCAATTACTGTAATTTGGATCTATTTAGGCGGATAATTTATTATTAAGTTGAATTATGAGCAATTATTATGTATTTGGGATATTTAGAAAGTTTGTTGTTATTTTAAGAAAATTTGAACTCTGAATTATTATTATGGAGTATTAAGATTATAAAAGTTGATAATGATAAAACTAAGAATAAATCAGTATTTTATGGAACCGATTAAGTTGAGGGGTGAAATGTGCAAAATGGGAAAGATGAGAATAAAAAGGCCAAATGTCTTTCATTTTCACATTTACTCTCTCTCTCTCTACACACACTCTCTCTCTAGAAACTCTCTCTACTTCTCTCTACGATATCTATCAAACCGACCGACCGATTTTCGAGATTTATACGTTGTTGGAAAGTCCTCGAGGAGTACTACAACAATCTATGGTTGGATTCTTGATCTCGTACGAATTGAGGTAAGAATCGACCCAATTAAGTTTATATATTTCGGTTTTGAAAACATGAATTTCGAGTTTATCATTTCTTGCATGAATAAAGCTAGTTTTGCTTGAGTTTTAACTAGAATATGATAGTGTATGTGTAATAGAATCAAACCTAGGTATAATACTTGACATATTAATGATTTTAGGCTTTGAAATAAAGGATTTAAGTTGTAGATATGAACAAACTCAAGAATGTCAAGAACACAGTCGAAATGCAAGAACAAACTCGATTTTTGAGCTAAATTCGAGTATATATTCGAATTTAACACCAAGGAATTCGAATTTAAGTCCCTAAATTCGAATTTAGGTCCCTAAATTCGAATGACATTCGAATTTAACCATGGGGGGTTCGAGTTTAGCCTTAAGATCGAAGGGAAATTCGAAATTAACCCCTAAAATTCGAATTTGATGCCTAAAAATTGAAACCCACTCTCTAAACTCGAATATTATGAATGAAACCCATAGACAACACATAAAATAACAAAAGATATTCCAAGGATAAGGTTTGAACTTGAGTTGGGTTCAAACTTAGCTGTGGTTCGAATTTGGACATGGATCCGAAATAAGGGAAAAATATTGCAAAACTTATAAAATTTGGTTTTACAGAATTAAACAAGTTATTGACATAATGTGTTGTTACAACTAATTTAACAGGTCCCTTGTGGTGTTGTTTAACCCACAGTGGGGTACTTTGTGATCCGGTTGAAAGCCGAGGAGGAGTAGCTTTGATTTTAGCATGTCTGCATTTGCTTTATGTTTGCTATGCCTACTGAGGCATGTTGTTTCACTTTCGTTTGGCACTCTACTAACTTGCGTATATATATTGATGTACATTCATACTTGTTGCATGTCCTTTCTTTTGTTGTGCATTCTGTTGATGGACCTGCGTGGTCGCATCTGTACTCTGATGTTACTGTGCTATATGAGCCAAGAGTTTGAGACCTCTATGGTCAGGATAGACAGTATGACATCCCCGATGGTATGTTTGCCTCAGTTTGGTGGGTATCTTAATGCCGAGTGTCAGCTCGAAGAGGCTGCGGGCTCGGGGTTGCGTACTTTGAGTACGTGTGGAGTATACGGTATGTGTTACCGCGGTTACTCTGGGTGGCATCATAAAGATTTGTAGAATGTGTAAAATCATATGGTATTCACTAAGCATTCGCTTACCCTTCAGTTGTTATATTTTTACAGGAAAAGGGAAATCCGCTGCGGGACCATCTAGCTAGGACAGCAGTCGAAGTAATTTGAAGTATTTACTGTTTATCTTGGTAACAAAATTATGGAATGATGTTGAAATAAATTTGGGGATAATGTAATGCTTTTGAGATTATAGACTTCGAATTGTAACCTATGTAGCACCGTAGGGTGTTAGACGAACTTGTATTATTTTTATTTTCGTACTTTATGCTTCCGCACTTTATTTAGGTAATCAGATCATTATATAACTGTTTGTTGGTGATTAATACTTGGTGAATGGTAAATGGTGGTTAATGAGGCAAGGGTGTCACAACGTCACGCCAGCGCTGAACGTAGGTCACATAGACTTAGTCTATTGTGTAAACATAACTCCTATGTGGAACTGGAATGTTACTTACAAATGAATTTGTTTCATTTTCTTACATTCAGGTTGCAATGCCATGATCTTCACTGTAATATCCTTTTGGTCCTGAATATTTTGTAATGAGGTAGAGATTGTTGCTTCTGAAGGCGAGGGAAAATTTTATGGTGTAACTGTTTATATTCTGTTATTGAGGGGATTGAGAATGTAACATCAGAGGGATAAGTACTTCTGTGTCTGTAATGTTCTTAAATGTAATATTTTCTTTCTGGGTCTATAATCATCTGCTTCGACAAAGAAAGAAGATTTGAAGACACATTGAGGTTGTTCATTTGAAGGGGAGAGCTGAAGTGATTACATGATGATCATAATTCTCATGATCATCATGAGGGGGAGAATGTTCTGAAAAGAGTTGAAATGTTTTGAAAGACCTACTAAACGCAAGGGGAGAGCCACCGATTTGAAACATTTAAGGGGAGAGTCATCTGAAGAAGATCAATGATATAATTCAAAAGTTCAGAGATCAGAGTTTATAGCCCAAGACTTCAGAAGAATACAAGCCTTGATTACAAGAAGGGGGAGATTGTTAGAAACTTTATTTCTTGTAATTCAAGCTTGTGTAATTGCGCTTAATTGTAAATATTTAATTATACACTAAATGGGAGATTGTTAGCCCTAAAATAGTGTATAATTAAATATAATAAAAGTCTAGGTTCGATTTATAATTAGGAATAATTTACTTTGGGGGGAATCTTAATTTCCAAGACTTTAAGGGGAGTGTTTGGACAAATCCCCAAAGTAAGTTTAGGTATAAATGATATTGTTCTCCAAGGGTTTGAGAAGAAGACAAAAAGGAGCCTCCATCTTGAGTGTGTGTTTTTGAGTGTGTGAAAGTTCCTAGAAATTGAGTGTTCAAAAACTCTCTTTGTAATCTTCATATTTTTAATACAAATCATTTGATTATTGTGTTTGAGTGCAAAATATACTGGGCATCAAAGTTGTCAATATGTATTTACTTTGGATAATTAAATCTCATCACTTAATTGCATAATTTAGAAATTAATTTCATAAACGACTCAAATTACATATTAAATGACAAATCGCACAAACTACATCATTAAACATAAATTGCCACATAAACACATATTTTAAATAGCGAGGTCTTACAGTATGACCCCACCACGCTTGCACTTCGTCCCAGAAGTACTTAGGGCTCAAACGGATGAGGATAGCGAACTCTCATGTCTTGTTCAGATTCCTAGGTCTAGGAAATACCATGAGAAGTTCACCGATGCACCAACACCATTGCTATTCTCGATTCCTTAGGCTCTTCATTTTAGTCTCTAGAATTGTCTCTAGCTCATCACATTGTAGCTTTTCGTTGATCTTATAACTCAAATGATCGGCCCACTTTTCTCTTTCGGATTCTTTGCACTTCCTCAATTGCGAAACCTGAAATACATGGTGTATGTTGAATAGTTCCCTTGGCAAGTCCAACAAATAGGATTGAGTTCCAACACGTTCGATGATCTTGAAAGAACCAACGAATCGTGGTGCTAACTTGTCACGCTTGCCGAATCTAAGTACTCCCTTCGTAGGTGAGACCTTCAATACGACCCAATCGTCTTTCTGGAGCCCTAAAGGCTTATGTCGTCGGTGATGATAAGCTTGCTGTCGAGATCGAGTAGTTTCCAGTCGTTGTCGGATGATGCAGATCTTGTCACTCGTCTGCTGAAGTAGTGCGGGACCAGCGATCGGTGCTTCACTGCTTCGTGCCAGCAGGTTTGAAGTACTGAACTTGCATCTGTATAAGGCTTCAAACGGAGCTGCTTTAATGGATAAGTGATGTATAACTCGAGAAGCATTGTAACAACCTAGCTTTCAGCTGAACTTAATATATGTATTTGATCTAATAATGTAATTTAATTACATTATTTAAATTATAATTTAATTAAGTAATGAAAATTTTTAATTAAGTTAAACAATTGTTATAAAGTATTTAAATGATCAAAATTAAAAGAGATGTAAAATACAAAGTGAAGGGTTAAAATTGCCAAACTCCAAAAGTTAGAAAATAAAGAACCAAAATGAGCATAAATGCTCATTATCAACACTTAAAAAATTTTTGATTCTCTCTCTCTCACTCATCAAACTTACGGTTTCTTCACTTTTGATCATTAAAAATCCATAAAATTTGCAATATTTGAAGATTTAATTCAAGAAGAGGTTACAAACATCATCAAAGATCATCAATCGACAACATTCAAGGCAATATTCTTTTTAAATTTCAAAATTTTTAGAGTTTATGTTCGGTTTTGAGAGAAACCGAAATTTAAGAATTTGAAGTATGAATTTGTGTTGCATGTTCAGGTTTTCAGTAAATTATCATGTATTTAAGTATTTTGAAGTTATAGAAACAAAAATTGTAGGTTGGATCGTCCAAATTAAGTAAAAATCTGAGTTTTTGCGAAAATATGTGTTCTTGACAAAAAGTCTTGATTTTGGACAATCTTGGACGATTTAAGTTGTAAATGATAGGGAAAATGGTATAAAAACAACCATAATATGATAATATAACTTATTTATAAGTTGCATGTTAATAAAAATGTGTTTAGAGAAATTTTTATAAAAATCTGTATGTGTAAAAGTTAGAACACCAATAACATATTCTGGGAAATTTCAAGTCTTGGGATCCGAATTCAGTTGGGACCCGAATTCGGATGATGTATCTATTTCGGACCCAGCCCAATCTAGATGACTTAATTCGGATGCTTTTCGGATGTCTTACTTTGGATAAAAGTTGAGTCGAATTCGGATGGCCCGGTCCGGAAGCCCAATTCGGATGATGCACTTCGGATGGTCCGAATCCGGATGGTCCGAATAATTATGAATCATTAACTAAAGCAACATGAGATATAAGAATATATATATATATATATATATATATATATATATATATATATATATATATATATATATATATATATATATATATATATACATATATATATATATACACACACACACACACACACACACACACACACACACACACATATATATATATATATATATATATATATATATATATATATATATATATATATATCATTGAGATTTCAAAGAGTCAAAGAAAGTGTAAAATGATTGATGAGTTATCAGTTATCAGAATCAGATCAAATAAAGATTTGAAGCTAAAATGTTCTTGCTATGATATAATTCTGGACAGATTCAGATAAATTCTAAACAAAGAACTAAAGATTTAAAGATATTGAAAGTGGGTCAAAGATTTGAAAAGCAAAGCAAGAGTCCAGAAAGATAAAGATTAAAGATTTAAATCCTGAGATAACTCAGGTGGTGGATTTAATCTTCTTGATAAAGACAACAGGTGCGGTGAGTTATAGACATTCAGTTTTACATGCTAGATTCCAGTTGAGACATATTGTTGATGATAGATTATTTTGACATTCATACATGATCAGCTGGATTGTGACCTGTGCACACCATGGTTCGGTGATGCCCTGTGGATCATGATAGCTATTTGATTTACCATTCTGCATGACATTGTACTTTCAGTTCATTTCAGATATTGTTATGAGTTTATTGCTATCATGACCTTGATTATCTATGCTTTCATTATTTTTTGCATCTTTAACATATTGATTCAGCTTAGCATGATTAGCTTTGACGGTCTATTGTTCTAGACCATGCTAATTCACCAGTTCTATTGAACTTAGTATTGACACTCTGATGTTCCCCCATGTTTATTTACTGGTAGCTAGCCCAGTATGTGGCTGATCCCGTCAATTAAAGCGTGAGCGTGGGCTGAACATCATCCGACTCTATGACTACTATGTCTCAATCATGAGTGGCTATAGAGGCAGTCAAGATATATCATGCTAGACCCATGATCCGCTTGATAAATGCATGTGATCTGAAAATCTATATTCTCACTAAGCATTGCTTATAGTTGTTGTTTGACCTTTTTACAGGAAAAGATAAGGGAAAAGCACTTGTTGGACCTAGTTCTTAGGCCAAGAATCAAGTTGAAGTTTTCATAGACCACTACTCAACAAACCTTTTGGTACAGATTGGCAGATGATGATTCTGGTGGTCTGGTTAGATTTGATTTGAATGTATGATGACATGAATTAGATTAGTCTTGTACCCTTTATAAGTTTAATTTGAAAACTGTAATTCTGAACTAAAACTGTATTAAACTTATCCTAATATTTTGAACTTGTAATTTGAAATTCCGCAATATAATTATTCTATCTTAGTTATGATTGATATCGTGTTGCATGATGTGGGACCTAGACTCTGAGGACTGCCCCATAAGGAGTGGCCTTCACAGGATGGTATCAGAGCCCATAGTTTGAGTGAATCAAGTATTACGTGAGTAATACTTGGTCTTAAACTGAAACAATACATATGTATCAATCATTTAGGTGGTTTGAACTGAGATAGGATGTACAGACTGTTAGGATGGAAATAAGGGTAAATAGCTCTAAGTCTATAAACTGATAGTTAAATGATTTTAATTTTCAGTAAAGATGTCAGGATCAGGTGATATTCCCAACAATATGACCCCTTAGCAAATGTTTGAAATGGTACAACAACTATTAGCCCAACAATCTGAACAACAAAACAAGAATATGCAAGAACAGCTTCAGGCTAGAGATGAGGCTGAAGCAAAAAGACGTGCTAATAAAAAGAATAAGAGAAAAGAAGAACAAGTTCAAAATGATGAGTCTGATTCTGATAACTCAAATCCTAATGCCCAAATTGAACAGCTGAAAGGCTGTAAGTTTAAAGATTTTAAAGCAAGTGGTGCCCTGAACTTTGAGGGTACAGTAAATCTAATTTAAGCGATGGATTGGATCAGCTACACTGAAGAAATCTTCAGAATCTCCGATTGCCTAGAGTCAAAGAAAGTGAGTTATGCATCTGCTTTATTCGTCGGTGTTGCCTGTGCTTGGTGGAAGACTCAGAGGAGTATTTATGGAGAGGAGGTCATCTAGACTTTAGAATGAGATCAATTTCTTGAAATGTTTAATGCAAAGTATTGTCATGTTGACCAACAAGACAAGATGGAGGTTCAACTGATCCAATTAGCACAGGGAACCAAGACTGTTGATGAGTACGAGTACGAATTCTCGCGGCTCTGTGGCTATTCCTCATATCAAGTAGCCACCGAGGAAAGAAAAATGAATAGATTTCGTGGAGGGCTTAATCCAAGATACAAACACCCGATGAGTGCGATGAAGTATAAGAGTTACTTAGAGATGGTTGAAGCTGCAAGGCAGATCGAGAGGGGATATTTAGAGTACGACGATCAACTATATGCTCCGTCAACGAACCGGACAAGTCCTTCACCCCCAAAGAAACAGAGATTCTTAAGTCCAACAAACTCGATCCTAGCAACCCCAGCAGTCTCAACAATACAGCTCGCCTCAGGAAGCTCAAGCTTACTCTCTTACAAATGAACCACGGTTCTGCAAAAGATGCAGAAAATCGCATTTGGGATTGTGTAATCCGGACGAAGTCACTTGCTATGTGTGTAGCAAGATCGGCCATAGTAGTGAAGAGTGCCCCCAGCGAGGTCTTGGATGTGCTAAATGCGGAAAGCGTGGACACTTCATGTATCAGTGTCATAGTGGACATCGAGGCCAATCGCAATCATCAGCTGGAGGTTCTACGATGAGAAGTTCAGCCGCAACTCCAACTGCAAGAATATGTGCATTCCAGATAACAGCAGAGGAAGCGAAAGAAACCCCTGATGTGGTTACCGGTACGTTCTTACTAAATTCGGTACCTGCTCGTGTACTATTCGATTCCGGTGCAAGTCATTCATACATATCGACTGCTTTTGCTCAAAGATTGTCTAAGTTTCCTTCGAAGCTTCCCGTTATGCTTGATATAGAGACGGCCAGTAACAATTACGTTATGGCTGATTCCGTTTACCGAAACTGCACATTACTCATTAATAACATTGTGTTCAACCTCGATCTTATCCCGATTCCGTTAAAGGAGTTCCACGTTATTATCGGCATGGACTGGTTAACGAATAATGAAGCTACGATCGTCTGAAAACGCCGAATCATCAGAATCAAGACTTTAGACGGCCGAGTGTTGGAAATTAAAGGCGACAAACGTAAAGGTGCTCACTGCTTCATTTCTGTTGAAAAAGCTCATAAATATCTGTCTAAGGGTCACGAATCCTATTTGTGTTTTGTCTCGTATGAATCCGTTTCTGAAGCCAACAAGAAATAATTTCTGATATACCGATCGTCTGTGAGTTCCCAGACGTATTTCCTGATGATATTTCTGGAGTGCCACCGGAACGTCAAGTTGAGTTCGGAATTGACTTAGTTCCTGGTGCGGCTCCAATTGCCAAAGCTCCCTACAGACTTGCGCCTGCAGAGATGCAGGAAATGTCAAAGCAATTGCAAGATTTGTTAAAAAAAATGGATTTATCTGGCCTAGTTCATCTCCGTGGGGTGCACCTGTCTTATTTGTTAAAAAGAAAGATAAAACTCTCCGTACGTGCATCGACTATCGTGAGTTGAACAAAGTCACTATCAAGAATATTATCCTCTGCCCAGAATCGATGATTTATTTGATCAGCTACAAGGAGCAAGTTATTTATCCAAAATTGATCTTCGTTCTGGGTATCATCAGTTGAAAGTAAAAGATGAAGATATTCCAAAGACAGCCTTCCGAACAAGATACGGTCATTATGAATTTCTCGTAATGCCGTTTGGTTTAACAAATGCACCAGCGGCATTCATGGATCTCATGAATCGCGTGTGCAGGCCAATGCTGGATAAGTCAGTTATCATATTCATAGACGATATTCTGATTTACTCCAAAACGGAGGCTGATCATGTTACACATCTGCGTCAAATGTTAGAGTTATTGAGAAAAAGAAAGACTCTACACAAAATTTTCGAAATGCGAGTTCTGACTTAGACAGGTATAACTTTACATTGTCACGAGCTATTTCCTAAATGTT
Source organism: Centrapalus pauciflorus (assembly GCA_020465985.1). Taxonomy (NCBI): domain Eukaryota; kingdom Viridiplantae; phylum Streptophyta; class Magnoliopsida; order Asterales; family Asteraceae; genus Centrapalus; species Centrapalus pauciflorus. Next base: position 50,838 of record JAANYP010008079.1, read on the forward strand.
CCTTGTATTAATGAGAACTTGAAATTCCACTTTGATTTCTTTATAGATTCAATTCCTTCGCCATGTCGTATCTGGCGAAGGTATCTCAGTTGATCCGTCTAAAGTCGAGGCTGTTCAAAAGTGGCACACGCCTCGCAATGCCTCCGAAATCAGAAGTTTCCTTAGATTGGCTGGTTACTACCAGCGATTCATGAAATGCTTCTCGAAGATTGTTGTGCCACTCACGATGCTAACACGAAAGAACACTCCTTTCGTATGGACTGGTAAACAGCAAGAGGCATTTGAAACTTTAAAGCAAAATCTTATTCAAGCGCCCATCCTAGCCTTACCAGAGGGCAATGATGACTTCGTAGTCTATAGCGATGCATCTGGTACACGTTTAGGCTGTGTCCTCATGCAAAGGGGAAAGGTCATTGCCTACGCTTCAAGGCAATTAAAAGATTATGAGAAAAGCGCACCAACTCATGATCTTGAGTTGGCTGCCGTTACCTTTGCATTAAAAATCTGTCGACACTATCTCTATGGAACTAAGTGTCAGCTGTATACTGACCATAAAATCCTTAAACATCTATTTACTCAAAAAGATTTGAACATGAAACAGCGACGGTCCTTGGAGCTCATCAAGGACTATGATTGAGATCCTATATCATCCCGGCAAAGCCAACGTGGTCGCGGATGCTTTGAGTAGAAAAGTGTATCCCGAAAAGTGTTGTTATGCCCTGATTCCTGTTATATTCTCTTATGATCTTATTGAAGACATCAAATCAGCTCAAGTCGAAGCTCTGAAAGAAGAGAATCTCTGTTCTGAAAATCTCAAAGGGCAATTGCAATTTCTATCTATGAATCACTTGGGACTTCAATGTCTCAAGGGAAACCGAATCTGGATTCCTAAGTATGGTTCAATCCGCAACACTCTTCTATCAGAAGCCCATCAGTCCAAGTTATCAATTCATCATGGCAGCTCAAAGATGCATTTCGATCTTAAGGCTGATTATTGGTGGCCAAGAATGAAGAAAGACAACGGTCAGTTCGTCGAAAGCTGCAGAGTTTGTCAAATGGTTAAGGCAGAACATCAGAAACCCTTCGGGGATATGCAACCACAACCAGTTCTTGAGTGGAAGTGGGAGCATATAACCATGGATTTTATCACGAAGTTGCCTAAAACCAAGAGACAGCACGACTCCATCTGGGTAGTCGTGGATCATTTAACGAGCTCAGCACATTTCATACTGATGAAAGAGACATACTCCCTTGATAGATTGGCACAAATGTACATCACGGAAGTCATTTCTCGTCATGGTGTGCCAAAATCTATCGTATCCGATCGTGATAGCCGATTCACTTCAAGATTCTGGAAATCGCTGCAAGACGGGATGGGTACTCGAATCTCTATGAGTACTCCTTATCATCCTAATGCAGATGGCCAAAGTGAACGCATTATCTTAACTCTTGAAGATATGATGTGTGCCTGTGTTCTTGATCTGGGTGGTAACTAGGATGACCATTTACCTTTGGTCGAATTCTCATACAATAACAGTTATCATTCAATGATCAAGATGGCTCCTTTTGAAGCTTTGTACGGAAGAAAGTGCAAAACTCCCACCTGTTGGCGCGAAACAGGTGAATCGCCAATAGTAGGTCCTGCCCTTCTACAGTTGACTCA